>CM038112.1:13914581-14025579 GCA_001642375.2 Mentha longifolia
GCGGACGCCGCCGGCCAGCGCCAATCGGTGCAACATGAAGGTATGTTCTTTCGTGATTCTTTCAGTGTTTTTGCTCGATTTGTTGTTGATTCGTTTTTTTGATTAGGCTAGACTGCGGATTTTGGTGGCTTCAAGGGGTTTACGCTGTGTTTCGATTTTTATTTTTTAGGGTTTTGGTATTGATTTTGTTGGTAATCATCGGGGACTCTGTTTACAGAATTGAGGATTTTGTTCCTTTTATTTCTCTTATTGCCTTTTACTTTTCGAGTTGTTCTGGGTGTGATAATTCTTTCTGTGTGAATTATGACTCTCACTGATATATTTCATACTTGAACTGCTAGAAGAGATAGACTTTTTGGTTTGTTGTGTCTTGACTCTTGATCTTTTATGTATATTTGAAGAATTGTGGTAAGATTGATTTGACTTTGGTATGTGAGTTGTTTGTGAGGTGCTGATATAATCACCATAATTTTTTTTTGAAAAAAATATAATCTCCATAATAGACAATAGATTTCTGGCTTCGACTGTAACTTATTGTATTGCCCTTCAAATTGGGATTTCTAACTGGGGATTGTGCTTTGGCTGGATTATGTTTTTTCCCGTTTTCGTTGTAGTTCAATTCTGATAATGAAATCAGGATTCTTTGGATAGGCAAAACTTTTAACATCTTCTTTCGTTGATGTTTAAATCAGAATACAAGGTTCATTCATATAATCGAAATGGCTTGATTGCATTGGGGTTTATGGATGACCACTATCCTGTCCGAAGTGCATTTTCACTTCTTAACCAGGTATCCAGGCTCGACTTGGTCATTTACATTGCGAGTGTTTTGTAATTTTCAAGGGGAAAGACCTTTTTTTATACTATGAAGTTCAATGGAAATTTTGATTGTTTGTCAGGTCTTGGATGAATATCAGAAGAACTTTGGTGATTCGTGGAAAACTGTTCAAGCTGATAACGCTCAGCAATGGCCTTATCTAACTGAGGCACTTTCCAAATTTCAGGTATGCCGGTCTTTGATGTGAATCAACTGTGATAACTTTTCTCAGTGAACATTTTTTTTTTCTTTCTCACTCTATATTATAGTTAACTTCTTGCCTTGTAACTGTTTAGGATCCTGCTGAGGCTGACAAGCTGTTGAGGATCCAGCGGGAGTTGGATGAAACTAAAATTATTCTTGTAAGTAATCTTTTTTAAACTTTATTAACTTCGTGATTCTAACTATTAGGCATACCTCTGCTTTCACTATTTTCTCTGCGTATCATTGAGATTTTCTTTTCACAATCCCGATTTTTGTTTACTATATTGAAACTTATTGATTGTTTGTAAGTTGTAGTTATGGGAAAATGTTAATTTTCGCATAAGTTGTTTGCCATTTGACTTATGTGCTAGTTTTATACATCAAGTGCTCATAAACATTGAACTTTGTTGCTCTGCTAGCTGCAAAAAGTAAAGTTTACACTTTCAATTACTATCCTTTTACACTTTCAATCACTATCCTTTTGAACTGCTAAAATTCATGACACAGTTACAATTACATATACTATCCTTTGAACTGCTAAAAATACACTTTCAATCACCAACCAGAAGTATCTCATTTGGTTATATCTGCCAACTAATCATAATAATATTAATAATGATGATAATATTATTCACTATTATCATTTTCTGCAGCATGTCAAATGGTTGTCTAAATTTGTCCACTAGCCGAAAGGCAAAACCTGTTCTTTTCCCTATGTCCATTTCACGGGCTATTCTAGTATGTGGCTAAAAAAATTGCAATAGACAACATGCTGTGTGTTTTTTTTTTTTTTTTTTTTTTGCAATGTTAAACAGTAAACACTGTTTTGGTTAGCTGTGCATCTAAGTTAATTAATACTCTAATCTCACTGTAATACTGTCCCCTGACTCCTCTATTTTAACCTTGTTAGACTGATATAATTCTATTTGGCTTTTATCTCAGCACAAGACTATTGACAGTGTGCTAGAACGAGGTGAAAAGCTCGATAGTTTAGTCGAGAAGAGTTCAGATCTCAGTGCAGCTTCTCAGGTTTGTTTCTTATCGAATTGTCCGAATCCTTCTTAAATCTATCATTAATACTCTTGAAACCCCAAATGAAGTTGGGCTCGTTTTGCTCCTCTGGCTTTGACTCCAGCAGTTCATAAGTTTCATTTTGGCTTGATGAAATAGTTGAGTGATTTTTCCTTTTATTGATAAGTATAACAAGTTATGGCATCTGAAAATGCAACCATTGAATTGTGGTTTCCTTCATGACATGCTTTATTGAGTGGATATATTATAAATGGTAATGCAGTGAGAAACAATTATTCATTGCTAGTCATATTCTGATGCTAGAATCTATTTGGGATTCTTGAAACAGATGTTTTACAAGCAGGCGAAGAAGACCAATCAATGTTGTACTGTACTGTAAATGCTTCATAAAAGATGAGAATTATCTCATACATGGATGGCTAAGTTGTTCCGGTGATAAATGTGAAGTTTGGCAGTGTTTATATTACTGGTGTAATGTTGTTCCTCTTAAATCTTTGTTTCACATCGGAAAAAGAAAGGTTAATCGTGTTGGCAAATTGGTGGGGGTTGTGAAATGTGATTTTACAATGCAACATTAGTGTTCTTTCTCAGAGCTTTAATCATCTTTACTATGTGGGTTGATAATACAGGCAAATGATATATGTATGTAGTTACGTTGCCATTGTTTCGGTTGAGACTACAACTTCTTAGAATCCGAAATCTGCATTTTGCTTTGAATTTAGACGCACGTTAACTATCCTGTTTCATTTTTGCCCTGTCTGAAGTTGCTCTTATTATATTTGAAGAGAAATGATATGCTACTTCCCTTAATGGTGTACACCTTTGTGGGTATTTTTTTGTTTTTTTGATTTGACATTATTTTGTTTGATTTTTTCTATTGTTTTATATTCTAGTATCATAGAAATCAATATAGAAATAGCTAAATCTACAAAAAATCTAAATTTAAAAGCTCGATTATCTTATTACTCAGTTTCGATAGAAAAAAAAACAAATTGAGCTTTGATTTTTTTTTTTATTTTGTAAATTTAAAGATTTCTATATTAATTTCTATATTACTAGAATATAAAACAATCTATAAAATTAAATAAAATAATGTCAAATTGAAGAAACGACAAATGTGCCCACAAAGGTACCTACCATTGGGTGAGTAACATATTATTTCTTTATATTTGAAAGCTTAAATGTTTGTCCAGCAGCTGTGCAAAATGTTGCTCTCCTTCTAAAAAATAGACTCCAATCGCGTCCCATTCGTGTGAAAAATGTAAAAAGGAAGAATATATTTTTATTTTATAATTCGTGTGAAAAATGTAAAAAGGAAGAATATATTTTTATTTTATAGAATAGTTGCTCTGGTTGTTAGGTAACACTTTTTATTTCCCCTATAAATAGCAAATTCCTTGTATTTTGTAAGGGTGACTTTTCACAATGTAGAAAATTTTCCAAATTTCTATTTCCCTACTTATGTGTAGTACTCTTTCTGCAATTCTTTCTTCTTTTCTATGCAATTTGTAACAGATGTTCAGAAAATGAGTTGTTTGCAGAAGTATCTCTGTTTGATTAGGATTAAGAAATCGAAAATTTAAATAAAGTGCGGTTATTGTCTTAACTTGCACTATTACATATTAATTCAATATCCAACTATTGAACTAGAAAGTGATCAAGAAAAAATAGTCAATATTTGGGAAATGTTGCGTTATATATTATCTTAACCTTATTCATCATCATAATACATTGACGAGAAATGATATTTACTCTCCTAATGGTGGACATTTTCGTGGGCATCTTTATCGTATATTCGATTTGGCATTATATATATATATATATAATTATAATTTTTGTTGTTGTTTTATATTCTAATATCATAGAAATTAATTATAAAAATCAGTAAATCTATAAAATTATTAAAATCAAAGCTCGATTTGTCTTATTACTCCTTTTCGAAGTTAGAAGGAAAAAAAAATCAAGCTTTGATTTTTATTTATTTTGTAGATTTAATTATTTCTATATTAATTTCTATAATACTAGAATATAAAATAATAATAAAAAATTAGAAAAAATACTAAATTGAAGAAACAACGAATGTACCCACAAAGGTGTCCACCATTGGAGGAGTAGCATATACATTTATTGACGGAGGAAAAAAAAACAAAAAGTTGCGTACACAACTTTGTGAATGATCGTTTGCTGTTTCATACTTTCATTTAGTTTTTGTTTTTCTTTTTTCTTAAGAAAGAAACATAAAAATAAAAAAAATAAAAAAAGGAGTGGACACAATTGATTTGTCTTTTAGGTAGCATTTCATTTCATTGAAGTTGTCTTTCATACAATATCAATATCTATCATAATGATAATTTATTCCACTAATTTTCTTTTACTTGTGTCCAAAAATATCCAAGTGAGTAAAAACCAAACACCTTACTTCATAACGTGTATACTCTCACAATTCATCAATTCTTGAACAAATAATTCGAAAACGAAAATTTGCATATAAGATAAGAGAGATTAAATTAATAATATATATATATATATATATATATATATATATATATATATACACGAACAATAAGAAAGATTTAGTGCAATATGATAGTATTAAAAATGTATTACAATAAAATATATTATAATCCTAAATAAAATGCATCGCCTCATTTTTTATCTCTACTAATCAAGTCGATACATGTAAATTAGCAATTGAGGCACAAAAAACAATAAGCTTTTTTCTTTCTTTTCTTTTTTTTTTTACGGAAAATAAATAAATAATTATATATATATAGGAAAAGTAGATATTGCATAGAACTTCTCTTTAAAAGCAAAAACTCGAGAGATATAGAAAAAACCAGAAGAAAAGCAACGCTCAACCCAGTCGTTAATGGCGGAGATGAAAGTGGTTCGAGATTTGGATGTGAACAGGTACATGGGTAAATGGTACGAAATAGCTTCGTTTCCGTCGTTTTTCCAGCCGCGTAACGGCGCCGATACGACGGCGACTTACACTCTAAACGTCGACGGCACCGTCCACGTGCTGAACGAGACTTGGAGCGACGGAAAGAAGGCTTCCATCGAAGGCACGGCCTACAAAGCAGATCCCAAGAGCGACGAGGCGAAGCTCAAAGTTAAATTCTATGTGCCTCCCTTTCTGCCTATAATTCCGGTCACCGGTAACTACTGGGTTCTCTACGTCGACGACAATTATCAGTTCGCCGTCGTCGGCGAGCCCACCAGGAAATATCTATGGGTATGTTTGTAATTTCCCTCACATCTTCATTTAATTTATCTCTTTTAATTTCAATTCATATTATATTATTTGTTGTTTCTTATATAGGCTCTTATTAAAGGTCCCTTCATTTTTATTTTCTTTTTCTTTGAGGGAATTGTGTGATATGATATGATTGATGCAATATGGTTTTGAGATATATATATATTGTTTTATGGTATAACACTTGTCCGAAATGATTCGAGTCTCTGACTTACTGGTTGTGACCGGAAGAAGCGTCTTCGAGTGTTTGAGAATTTTTTTTTAGTGGTTTGTTCTGGATTTTATTTAATTTCCTTGTAAAATTACAACATTAAGCACGTATGGAATTGCATATTATAGTTTTTATTTTTATTTTTAATTGTTTGAAGAATTAAGTAGTGTTTTCGACAAGAAACCACCATGAAATTATACTAATTGATTTAGATTGTTTCGGGCATCACGGTTTAAGCTTCTTTAGATGATCGATGAGTTCATGTTTGGTAGATGTGAGGTTTTAATAAAAGCGAAACCAAAAAAATAGGAGGAGATCAAAACGAGATCATCTATAATTAAATTTGCTTGTATCAAATCAATCCATAAACTATTGATACTCGATCCAAGTATTAGTATATAATAATATAGAATCATAAATTCATAATCAAAATCTGATAACGAGCAGGCCCCATGGCGTGTTTGTTCGAGAGGGAAAAGAAACGTAGTTAATTATTAGTGTTGATTTATTGTTTTTATTTAAGTTAAGTCAATAATAATATTATTATTATTATTATTATTATCATTATCATTATTATTTAAGTGGAGTCAGCCCAATGTTCATGGGCTTTAAATGGGGTCCGTTAGGGTTAGCAGTATTTATAAGGGTTTTATTGTCGTTCTAAGATTATCGATCATTATTGAAGAAGTAGTGGCGGTTTCCGCATGCCTCGTTTGAGGAGAGTTTTATCGTGATTCATATTTTGTTATCGTTCTTGCGCCTTTACTCTATCAAAATCAAGATTTGATAATTGATTAATTTGTGCAGATTCTGAGCAGAGAGAAGCATGTGGAGGAGGAGACCTATAACCAACTAGTAGAGAGGGGGAAAGAAGAAGGATACGATGTAAGTAAGCTTCGGAAAACTGTGCAGTCAGACACTACTCCGATTGCAGATGCACCCGAGGGCAAAGGCGTCTGGTGGATCAAATCCCTCTTCGGGAAATAGGAATTGATCTGGACAAGTTGTGTTATGTAGTATGTAAAGCCTTTAGTATGAGATGTGTGGTTGGTGCGTGTGTTTCTGAGATGAAGACTTGTGAAGTTTATCTTTTTGTTCTTTCTTTTGAATGGTATGTGTTGTTATGCATATGTTGTTGCTTTGTATATCAAGTCCTTGATCTCAACTATTTACTATGATAGAAGTACTCTGTAATTAATATCAAATTGGTGGTGATATGTATATACTATGTACTCCTATCTCAATCTTGACATGTATATTATTAGATAGCAATAAGGGTACTTGATAAATTCTATCACAGGCAAGCATTAAGGAGTATATATATGTATATATATGTATATTATGATGATGATATGATATGATATGTATATCACAGGCAAGCAGTTAGGAGTACTTGCTCTATCAAAACTATATAATCCAATATTGACTGATATTATTAGATTTGCTATTCAATTAAATGTGAGCTACCATCCTTAATAATGCTGCATATGATTTTCTTTAAAGAAAGAAAAAACTTGTGTCAGCGGAGCGTGGGCCGGGTCCAAAGTTCAATCTTTATACAGAAAAGTGTCAATTATTAATAAAAGACCATCTTTAACATGTATTTTACTTTAAAATGCCATTTGTATGCATCTTTAACAAAAAGTGATTTCTATAGAATAAAAGTGCTGTTTAGCCGGCCGCACGTGCCTCGCTACCCAGACCTAAAGAAAGTATTCTTTTTCTGTCCATTTCTTTCGTCTTACAAATATTATATTCATTTAAAAAAAATATTATAGATAGCAAATTTAGGAGTATAATAAGACGTGTCAAAAAAATAAAATAACGTGTCAAAACCATCGGTCCCAAACCCGTCCTATTATCATTTGTTAGGTGCGGGTACCCATGAAAACTTGACCCATTACTATCCTTAGGAAGCGATATGGATAATTGAATCTTACATATTCTTATCATTATATTCTTTTCGGACCAAGTTATAAAAAACAAAAATTAAAAAAAAAAGTCCTTTCCGGACCCCAAAAATTCTAGAGAAAAGAAAAGGAATATCGGGTCGACTTTAATGGGAATACTTCAAGTTAATAGTTATCATAAATTCAGAGCTTAAATGACAAGAAAGGAACAACTCCCCCCCTCCCCTAAAAAAAATGATAAAGAGAAAGAAAGGTTAAGATGACAGCTGGAATATCCTTGAAATTGAATTTGGTTCATAAAAAAGAAGAGAAAAAAAGAACTGCAATCCTGAAACGAAAACGATGCTCTCCTTTGTTTAATTTGTATTCATCTCAATTAATTATTCTACCTTTCATCCCTTCTAATTAGTCTCATTTATAAAGGACACAGAAACCAAAGAATGGATAGAATATGTGGCTATAATCAATTTTAAGAGAGAAAGTTAATTGTAGCCACAATTTTTTTGTCATTTTAGGAAATAAGACTAATTAGTAGGACATACCAAAATAGCAAATGAGACTAATGAAGTTGAATGAATGTAGTAATAAAGAAATGATGCAGGCTCCTGTTTCTTTCGCCGATTCAGCTCAATAATTTTTATGAATTCATTAATTAAAAGAATTATACAATTAATAGTTGGAACAAATTATTCTCTTCAGTTCTGTAAATAGTCGGGTCGCCTTTTTACTGGTAATATTTGATTGTACACATTATTTAAGTTTAAAGAAGTCAACTTGATTCAAAGTGAGAGAGACATGTGTCATAGTTAAGAAAAGGTGACAATCAAGCACTTCCTATAGTATAGTCGTAGTATATATTCTGCATATATTAATATAGTGAAAACACTACTCCCCTCTATCCTCTATCAGCAAGAGAGAGAGAGAGAGAGAGAGAGAGAGAGGAATGGCTTCGATGGAAGTGGTTAGGGGTATGGATAAGGATAGATTTAGTGGGAGATGGTACGTATTGGCTTCAATTCCCTCATATCTCAACCCGAGAGACGGCGTCGATACAACCGTCACTTACAGTCTGAACGGCGACGGCAGCATGCACGTGTTGAACGACACATGGCGTGCCGGAAAACGGGTTTCCATCGAAGGTGACCTTCACAGATCCCGCCGTTCCGAGAGGGACGAGGCTAAGCTCCGACTCCTTTACTATTTCCCTCCCTTTTTCCCCATCTTTCCCTACGTCGACCACTACTGGATTCTCTACGTCGATCACAATTACCAGTTCGCCGTCGTCGGCGACCCCTCTAAGAAAAACTATTGGTACGTATTTATATATATACATTATTAATTACTTAGAAAAAAATCCATGTATCATTCATTACTTATTACTTATTCGATGAGGAATGTTATATATACACGTAGATTTTGAGCAGACGGCATCGAGTGGAAGAGGAGAGGTACGAGGAGGTAGTAGAGAAAGCTAAAGAAAAAGGATATGACGTCACTAAACTGCGGAAAACTCCTCACTCCGATCTGCCGCCACCGGCGGGAGATCCGCCCAAGAAGAAAGGCTACTGGTTATTTGAATCCCTCCTTTTTGGAAAATAGGAACTCATCTCATAAAATGATTGTGTGTAATTATTGTTATGTATATATAGCAGCAAATCCCTTTCTTGGGAAAAAGGGGAACGATCTCAATAAATTGTGTGCAGATATCTATGTATGATTTTGTCATGTAAATTAATTAAATCCCTTGCCGGGATAGCTGCGTGCTGATCTAGTATGCTGCGTGTACTATTAGCTCTTTATGTTCGATTTTCTTTTGAGTGGTAATATCATATATTGTGATCAACTCGTGTTCAGTAGTTTTTTCTTTTATTCTAGTATTATCCAAGTATGGATTAATTCTTCTTTAGTCTCATTCAAAATATTTTGTATTTCTTGTCGAGCTGTTCTGCTCAAAATATCATGCTAAAATAATACTTCATCCGTTCTCTAG
Source organism: Mentha longifolia (assembly GCA_001642375.2). Lineage (NCBI taxonomy): Eukaryota > Viridiplantae > Streptophyta > Magnoliopsida > Lamiales > Lamiaceae > Mentha > Mentha longifolia. The sequence continues at coordinate 13,924,002 of CM038112.1, forward strand.
TCTATGTATGTCCCAACTTTTTTAAAAATTATGTCCCCAATTAAGAGTCTTAATCTGAACTACCATACATTTCCTATGTAATGATTAGGGACAAATTCGCCTAATTTTCCTTTCGTTTCCTCCAAATTGACGTTGGTTTGAATATATGTGAAATATAAAGTATTGAAACATGTCAAACTGGAAAGAACAGGAGTATATTTTTCAACTTGAGACACTTACTTATAAGGGGACAGATGGAGCCCCATTCGCACGGGTGCTATAGACGTCTTCACCATTTTGACTCGATTTGACAAGAATTAATAGCATTGTATATATGTGTCAATGGGGCCTTCTCATTTTCAATTCAGTGACAACGACCAATTACGTGTAGTCGACGGTAGGTACTTAGCAACGTTTTTGAAGAATTGAATTACAAGAAATCTTAAATTGTAACATAAAAACATACTACTTACAAATGGATATAGCCATCAATTCACAAGTAGACTACGCCTGGAATTGATATTTTCCAACCCATTACTATCTTCAACTTCCTTTCTTGCAGCGACAATCTCTTTCGCCAATATTTTTGATAACTTCAATCATAAATTCAACATATATACATAAATAGCAAAAGGGAAAAGTAACATCAACTACAAACATTTTAGATTCAAACAACTGAAACACAGTTCAACATCAATACATACATATTCATACACAAAAACCCTGAAAAAAAGAAAAAAAAAGAAGCACCATACATTTTTTTTCCCCAACTTAGTATCCACAAATCTATCCTCCCTATTTCCCAAAGAGGGATTTAATCCACCAAATGCCTTTAGTATCTTTAGGCGCCGCATCATCGTTTTCCGGTGGAGTTTCAGACTGAGATGTTTTCTGCAGTTTACTCACATCGTATCCTTCTTCTTTAGCCTTCTCCACTAGTTGATTGTAGGTTTCCTCATCAATGTGCGATTGCCTACTCAAAATCTGTAAACAAAATTTCCAACGAATCCACTCAAATTCATACTCAAATTTCTCTTATGGTGAAAGGAATTGCAGCTGCAAATCTATCGTTCCATTCAATCGATTTCCCCTCTTTCCACCCAGCCAAAAAGCTGAACGATTTCCCAATTAAAATTGAAATCGTGCATAAATTCAATTAGTTCAAACAATTACAAAAATTGTACGAGAAGAAGAATTAGAGAAACATACCCATAGATATTTCCTCGACGGCTGGCCGACGACGGCGTACTGATAATCGGGATCAACGTAGAGCACCCAGTAATCGCCGGTAACGGGAATGATAGGTAGGAAAGGGGGAACGTAGAATCTGACTTTGAGCTTAGCTTCATCGCTGTTGGAATCGACCTTCCACGCAGATCCTTCGATGAAACCCCTCTTCCCGTCCGTCCACGTCTCGTTGAGCACGTGGACGGTGCCGTCGGGATTGAGAGTGTAGGTTGCCCTAGTGTCGGCGCCGCTCCTCGGCTGGAATCGCGACGGGAACGACGCGATCTCGTACCATCTCCCCATGTACTTTTCGATCTCCAAACCCTTCACCACCTGCATCTCTTTCGTCGCCATTTTTTCGCTTCTTTCTTTTACTTCTCACAGTTTGATAAAATTCGGTAGGGTATATCTCTCCTTTGCTGCTCCTTTTATGGGCGTGTTTCTTGATAAGGGGGTTTTTGGATACGGTGGGGAAGAGAGTGATGACTTGGAGCGTTGGTAGCCTTAAAACGTTACGCGTATGCATATGCGAGATTCTTGAAGGTGTGAGAATATTTGAGGTGCTACTAGAATATTTCTATTCTTTGTTTGGTATTTTCAAATGTGAACTAATTTTTGTTAATTGATTTCGACAAATTTGAATTTTAGTGAGAAAGTCTTAAAGGGCAAAGTTTTCGATCTCTTCGCTAGCAAGCATTTCATTTGATTTTTATGTAATTATTATTTTGTCCGTCGACAAAAAATGAAAAATGTGAACTTATTTAAATTTTTTGATAAATAAGTTGTTACATTGATGATAAAAATAAAATGGATTACAGAGGTCCACGTCAAATAATAAAATGTACTCCTATGTTATAAACTAGAGAGAAAGAGAAATAGTAATTACGTAAGAGAACAAGTATATGTTTGTTACGAGGACTGAAAATCTCTATTTAATTATTTATAATGGTACATGAGTTGGAGTATACATAATATATACGTAGTACCATTTATATATATTTACAACAATGAATAAAATGAATAATGAATAAAATGCAAGTTAGCGGATATAGAGGATGATATGTTTCTTTTTCAGCATAGAAATTAAGAAAAGTTAGCTTAGTGAAATTAAGTGTTTCTGTAATTGTGTAAGCCTTGGTCACTTTTTTAGTATATGGGGTGTTATTTATCTTTTCAATACATGAGGTGTAATAAATGTCCAATTAGTTGGCCCTAATTATTACATTAATTCAACCATAATTCTATTAGTAATACTTATCCAATATATAAACTTATCATTTTTTTGTGGGGTGTCTAAACTAACGCGGGCAGAGAGAGTATACTATTATTATTTACAAATAACCATTTCAATTTTTCTACGACTATTTACCTGGATTTGGCCGGTAAAACTTGAATTCTCTTGTTGGTGGGAGATGATTCCTGCTGTACAAGGAAACACATCACACATTGATGTGCAAGTTTTAAGCAAAAAAACTGTCATTTTTAATTTTTATAATTTTCTTTTCTGTGAATATAATTATAAAATACTTAAATAAAATAAAATGTTTAGTTGAAATTTCAAATTCGAGAAATATACACCCTAGTTATGCAATTAACCCAATAATGGAGTAATTGAAAAAAAATAAAATAAAATAAAATAAAATAAATCATCAATTTTCACACTTTTGCAAATTAGGCATCATTTTTAAATTTTGGCGAATTAAATTACGAACTTTCACTATTGACCAATTAAATCAAGAATTTTCATTTGATATAGTTAATATCTTCTTTAAAAAAAATTATGATGGTCACAATATTAACATTAATGCTTTATTAGGACTTTTCGGCTATAATGTGGATGTCAAAATTAAAACCAACGTGCGTTTAGATAAATAAATAAATAAAATAATTAAAACACATGATGTTTATTTGCCAAAATTGAAAGTTTCGTGATTTAATTCACCAAAATTCAAGAGTAGTGTGTAATTTTGCAAAAATGTGAAAGTTCGTAACTTTTTTTTTTCTTTTTTTGCAATTAACCCTAGTTAAGATAGCTAATTAACTAAAAATCTATAAAACATGAGTATTGAGTAGAGCAAAGATTGCTCATCAAGTAACTAAGTAGCTGCTCTAGTATGAGTATTGAGTAGAGCAAAGATTGCTCATCAAGAAAATGTTACTGATTTCAGTTGCATACTTTTTGCAAAGAAATCACTGGATTACAACCCTCGAAGAAATTCCAATTTCCTCACTCTAAACCCCATTCTCCTCTCCCAACCTTTCCATCAAAAAACTACTCCTACACATCTCAGCTAATCAACAACAATACCCCCTTCTCCAAACACAGAAGCCACGACAATGAAATCTAGGATCCCAAATCTTCACAAAATCGAGATAATCGACAGCTAAATACAATAAGGAGTAGTCAATCCATCCACTTTCATCATGCAGAAGTATTTTGAAGGCACCAATGCACCAAACTTACTACACAAATCCACAACTGCAGGTGCGTGCCCATAATACTCACGACCTTTATCCACAAGGACACTCGGATCATGGCTTCGTCTATGCCAGACTACATTAGGCGGGATCAAATCATCAACCCTCGCCTTCTTCCACAAATGGTTTTCATTATCAAACACCCCACATCCTCGAGATTTCTGACCCAATGCCCCAACATGAACTTCTTTACAGTGTTTGCAAACTCTTGAAGGATACACAATTAGTAACTTGTGAACTCCAGATCGAAGTGTTTCCCATGCATTTATAGTTTGTCGAGCTATAAGTCTCAAATCACCATGTGGTAATGATGTGGAACTGCTACTGTAATCGTTATACGGAGTAATCACACTTGAAAAAAGAGTTTGATCTTTGAATTCTACCCCTGCATGGAGGCAGAGCTCTACAACTGCAGGGACTCGTTCAAGATCGAATCTGTCGTGGAGTTTGACGACATTCTGAAACTTTTTCTGTGAATGGAAAGACTCCACATTGACTACAATGTCATTTGTGGTTGCTTTAATCCATTCATGGACCTTATTCTTATAATGATGCTTGTATCCCCGGCAAGTTCGGATTAGATGACCACTTTCACCAATATAAACTTCAGGGCAGTATCTGTCACAAGAGAAAGGAAATTCATAAGTTGCAGAAAATACAATTCACTGCATTGGAGAAGTGAATGTTAACTACAGCTTCAACGGAGCCCGTTTCTTCTACATTATAAGTGCAATCAATTCTGTGTTCAACTTACATGGTGGAAAAGTTGGGCTTCTTCAAAATTAACCCTTTAAATATGAATCAAACAACTAATCTCCAACAAGTCGAACGAAGCACAAAATCTCTGGACTCTATTCACATCAAGAAACTCCAAAACTGAGATGATTTAAACTTTACCTTAAATGTTGGATTACCATGGTTTACAGTAAGCTTCCACATAAATTTACAGCAGCTAGAAAAGAACACCATTACTTCTCAAGATTCTTGCATCGAAAAAAAAAAAAGAACTTCACAATAATTCTTGCATTTTAGCATTACCAGCACAATCATACATAACTTGGAGATAGTTTAAAACTTTAGAATTCGAGCAGATTTTATCAATCTAAACAAGCCAAATTCAATTCATCAAAATCAGAGGTCAATAAACAATTCATACAACCAACATACCCAAAACGAGCTGCAAATCCATTTAGATTTATTTGAAAAATAAAAATAAATAAAAGATGGGTAAGATTAGTACAATTACTTGCAAGCCCAGACCGGAGAGTGGTGGATGAGGGTCGATACGCCGTCGTAGAGGTCGCTTCGGGCCCGGAGTACTTCACGCGCCACCGGGAGCGTGGGTTTGACGGGGGGGTGATCCCTGGCTCTTTCCTCAAGTCGCTTCACTAACAGAGGCCTTAGCCTCTTCAATTCAGCGCCCAGATTCGATATTGAGCTGTAATTTCGATGCCCTTTTAGTATTTCTTCAAGAATGAGGGATTTCTTCCGCCACATTTTACGATTGCCAGAGATAATCAAAATCAATCAAACCTAACAAAGTGAAAATAAAAACAAAACAAATTATAGAAAATCAGAGGAATAAAAAGAAAAATGGTGGAAATAATCTTATTTCCCGTATTTTCCTACAAAATAAAAATAAAAATCACACAAGTTCTAGTAAATGTGCACATTTATATTTGTAGCATAGCATTAATACTTATAGATCTAATATAAAAGGGCTAAAAGTTTGGGTCAATTTACTTCTTTTTTTTTATGTTGCGCAGAAGGTAAAACCCAAGTTATAGAACATAAGCCGAAAAGGCCCAATATCTAGAAAATTAATCTCTTTTTTTTTGAATAAATCTAAACAATTTTATAAATAATTTAGATTATCATAAAACTTCCTATGAAAAATATCTAGGTCGCATGGAAAATTTGCATAATCATTGCATCAGAAATGTGTTGTGCTATTTGATCAAATCTTTGATATAAATAGGATATTTATCGTTATTTATGCTCAAATTGAACCACATAAAGTTTCTGATTTTTACTTTTGTGTGTACTATTTGTATTAAGTCGCCAACATCCATATCATTTATTTACTTTGAGCTTGAAGTTTTGATTGGTTCAGTTAAATACTCAGTTCGAATTCTTAATTTATAAATAGGTTATCTATATATATATATAACACGAATTCCCCAATTGAAAACCAATTTCAGTGGCGATTTTGTAAATATTATCAATTCATTTGAAATCAATTTGATCAATTCCACATTAAGCGTACAATTTAGCAGGTGAAAAAATTATTCTCAATTAACGGGTCCATTATTCACAAGATCTTAATCAATTGCACAACCACTTAATAGCACATCCTCCTCTCAGCAGCTAAGTTCAAAAGCATAAAATAGAGCACGAGAACAAATGTGGAGTCATTGAAGCCGTTGCCACCGAGGGTCGAGGTTTAGCGAGCAGAAACTTCTCGATCCGGCAAGAAAAAACAGCCGTGCATATTAGAATTTAACTGATTCATGGCACCTTCTTGCCCTTTCGCCATTGTTGCTCAGGATGCCGCCAAAGGGAATACATAGAGGAGTAGTTCCAAGTCGATGGGTCAAAGAGGAAAAGAACGACATCGAATTCTTTAAATATTGTTTGTATAGTTCTTTCCTTCTCTGTCACTGAATTTATGCAACTAGATCATTATTTCTCATAGCTCCTTAATTAGTCATTCTCAAAATCCTTCCAATTTTTATCACAAACCATGCACCAATATTTGCTCCATATTTGAATTAATTAATTATGCAAATGTTTTTCATTCATTTGCCATTCCTTTTGCTTTTTGAGTTAATTTTGTATATTTTTTTTCTTCGATATATTTGTGTTTTATATTGTGATGTGTATTTAAGGTTTTCATTTTAGCGAGAGATTGGGTTGGCAAGAATCACCAGGAATGAGTACGAGTAGAACCATCAAAAGAGACTTATTTGAAAAGAAAAAAATAATAATAATTTCAACCTTCCTTGACAGCTCTATAGCTTTCTTTTTCTTTTTTCTTTTTAATCACTCCAGTTATACATAATAAGAATTGCTATAAGAATTTACATAATGTTCTACCATAAATTAGACTTACTAATTTTTCCAGTTGTATAGCGTAGGAAACTGTTAAGCATAGAGTTTGGATTATTAGATTATTATTAATTGTCAATATTTTAACATAATTATAATTTTTATTTTATATTTTATTATTAAACCATGAAATGATTCAGAATTTACATATATTATGAATATATATATATTACATATTAACAAAGTAAATATTTCCGTGCATAGCACGAGTGCAATACTAGTATCTAATTAAAAGAGGATGGTGCTAATTTCTCTTAACCTCTTGCCACCAAAAAAGTTAATACTCAATATTTAAGTGACTTGTAGTTTATAGTTTTATAATATTATGTGAAATTTGAATTCTTAGTCAAGTGATTTCATGTTTCTCTTACATGAATGATGAAAGTAAAAAAAGAAAGGGGAATGGGGGGATGGTAAGGATGTCAAAAAAACCCGAGACCGACGGGCCGACCCGAATAGCCTGAAAAAAGGGTGGGTTAGGGCTTATTTTTTTCAGCCCATTTTAATTTTAGGTTGTTTGGACCAGCCCGGTCAGGTAGTCGGGCTAACCGTCGGCCGCGGCTAGCCCATCGGGCCAATCTATTATTTTTCAAAAAATATTAATTTAATTAAATACAAATTGTGTCCACCAAGAATTAAACATGTGACCTCTTAATTGTACACACAAACATGCTTTCCAGCTCAACTATCCATCTAATTTGCAAAATTACAAACAATTTATTATTATATAGGTTTCAAAATACTATAAAATCATATTAATTATCAAGTTTCAATCTTCGTATTATTTTCTTCCACATTCCATTCCGTTATACTATTCTACTATTACATAGTATATTATTATTATATATAAATTAATATATTTGTAAATTTCATTGATATTTTTCAATGAAATTAATTATCAATAATATTACTTATTTGATAAACGGTTAAACCATGGTTTAATTGGTTGAACCATGACCTGAAAATCTCTCCGCTTTGATCTCCGGTCGTATGATTAAAATATTAATTTTATTTACTTAAGTTTTATTTTTGAGAGTGTACGACAACTAGGATAACAAATAAAATGTTAGAAATATCAAATTTATTTTCGTAAACTCTTTGGCCCGGTGGGCTAGCCCGAAACCGAGAGGGTTAGGATTAGGGTCAAGAAATATCAACCCGAAAGAAAAAAAGCCCGATTGACATAGACCGAGTAGCCCGCAACCCGATAAGGTTGACCCGATTGACATCCCTAGGGGATGACACGATTTTATAAATATTATTGAGTCTAATTCAATTGATTTTGTTTCGGTCCGCTGAGAATCGGTTCAAGCCTTACACACACGGTCTTAACTTCCGTCAAGTAGGAGTAGGAGTGACCGTAGGCCTGCCCGACTATATTTTATAGCCATCTCGTTTTTATAAATTTTAGATTTTAGATTTTAGATTTTAGATTTTTGTATTTGTTGATGAAGATGAAATTGAAGCTTTTTTTAATTAGATTGCCAAATACACTTTGAAATTAAAACCATGCATTTTAAATGTTAAATGATTATTTACCCAAATTTTAAGTGATATCATTATAATATACTATGTGAATATACAATTTCAGAATTTTACTAACTTTCAATAAAAATGAATATAATGAAACTATAATAATCAATTGCAACATGATCTATTGAACTATAATACTGAAATTTAATCTTTCTTTACTAATATTTATAAAACAATGACACGAGTAAAAGAATATGTAAAAATGTGCACTCGTAATAATTAAGCTTTGTTGATTTAGACATACTAGCTTTATGTTAACTTTTTATTATAACAAGAATATATAGTTAAATTATAGTAATACTAAATTTTATACTAAGGTCAATTTCAACATATTTAAATTTGAAAAAAATAATTACTCCATCCACATCCATTATCATTATCTCGTTTCAAATAGGCACAATTACCACCCAAAAAAAAGTGTATTTTATTAGCGATGAAAGGGTAATATTTAAAATTTAATGTAAATTTCATTTTTTTAATTAGACCATTATATATAGATCTTTCAAATTATATTCACACTACACAATTGTTCTTGCCTCTTGTCGAATTGAAGACAGATAATATAAACATAAAATATGCGGAAAAACAAATACGTCAAGTATAGGATATGTGATATAATATTGATTGATGCAGAGTATGATTTATAACTATTAATTTAATTGTATTCTTGAATTATTTTACATCATTTATTTCATAATTATGTTGCATTTTAGTGGCACAAAAATAACTCGCGTATTGTGGGAGACATTCGCCGATTAGCTCAAAGCATTTGTGAACGCCAAGCGAAACAATAATAAACAACCAATAATGATTGCTTTGCAGTTCGCCGAATCAAGTGGAGAATTGATTTTCCATCGAATAAATAAAAATCGATAGAGGAAATGTGAAAAAATGGGAGAGAAAATTGTGTGAAAATAGAAAATAGATTGGTGTAACAAATGAGAGTGAAGAGGTGTTACTTTAGTGTTTTGGGATGGAAGTAGCGTTGGTTTTCAACGGCAAGAATTCAATTTATTTATTTATTTTTTAATTCTGTAAATTCGATTTTTTTAAAAAAAGTTTAAAATGAAATGAAGTAAACAAAAACAGTAGTAAGTAAGCTCTGATTTTCTAAAAAGTTTATATATATACACTTTTATTGCTGAAAAAAGAAAAATAGAAAGTAAATCTTGGGTACGTGTAACAACTTTTCATGCATCTCTGCTCACATTGAAGCAGCGCCTCAACAGAATCCAAGCCAACACTCCGCCATCTCTGCGTCAAATCGGTTACGATTTCAACTCCATGAAAGCCCAATCTAAATTTCGCACAAGTAAATTTTGTGTAGAGAATAAATCTCACCACTAACCGGAAAAAATTAACGACGGAGATTTTCCCGGTTACAAATGTACGGCGGCGGTGGCGAGTACCAGTACGGCGACGAGGTCGACCCCTACGCGGCGTCTCCGGCGGATATGGACGGCGACGAGGCGGACGAGATATCGCAGGAGGACGCGTGGACGGTGATCAGCTCGTACTTCGAGGAGAAGGGTTTGGTGAGGCAGCAATTGGACTCTTTCGATGAGTTCATACAGAACACCATGCAGGAGATCGTCGACGAGTCCGCCCACATCGAGATCCGACCCGAATCCCAGCACAACCCAGCCCGGAGCTCCGAATTCGCAGAGGTTCACTCCTCCTCCTCCTCTCCTATCTTTTCATTCAATAAGAAATGAAGTACATATCTCATGCATCACATTTTTTTACGAATTTTTACAAAATCAAAGCTTACTTAGCTTATTACTGTTTTTGAGTAGAATTAATTGCTGAAAATTAGTTAGTTATTTTTCAGACAATCTACAGAATAAGCTTCGGCCAAATATACCTAAGTAAACCGATGATGACGGAGTCCGATGGAGAGACGAACACTCTGTATCCTAAAGCAGCAAGGCTGAGGAACCTCACCTATTCTTCGCCATTATACGTTGATGTAACGAAACGAGTCATAAGGAAAGGCTTCGACTGCGAGGAGGTGATAGAGACTCAAGAGTTCACCAAAGTTTTCATTGGAAAGGTATACTTGATTTGTTGCTGCATTGCGTTGCTCTGTGTTTGAAGTTTGGATTGAGCATCTTTTTTTTTTCTCATGTGTTGTGTGTTTTAGGTGCCTATAATGCTCCGTTCGAGCTACTGTAGTTTGTTTCATCTGTCCGAGAAAGACTTGATGGAGATGGGAGAATGCCCTTATGATCAAGGTGGATACTTCATCATCAATGGGAGTGAGAAGGTCCTCATAGCTCAGGAGAAGATGAGCACTAACCATGTTTATGTGTTCAAGAAACGACAGCCGAATAAATATGCTTATGTGGCTGAGGTTAGGTCCATAGCCGAGGCGCAGAACAAGGCGCCTAGCGGCATGTTTGTGAGGATGCTTTCAAGGCCTGGTGCAAAAGGGGTAGCAGAAATTTGACATGATCATCATCTTCATCTTTTATTAGCTTTTTAGTTAGTTTAAACTTTTTTTTAATGTGTTTTTATGAATGTTTCTTGGATATGCAGGGGTCTTCTGGGCAGTACATACGCGCTACGCTCCCATATATAAGGACTGAAATTCCTATAATCATTGTTTTTCGCGCTTTAGGATTTGTTGCAGATAAAGAAATCTTGGAACACATTTGCTATGATTTCAATGATGCACAGATGATGGAGTTGCTTAGGCCATCACTTGAAGAAGCATTTGTGATTCAAAATCAACAGGTATTAATTACCATGAATTGCAGTGTTAATGCAGAGAGGACGAAGGGATAAAATCTTGAAGCGCGTATTTGTAGGTCGCGCTTGATTACATAGGCAAGAGAGGATCCACAGTTGGTGTTACAAAAGAGAAAAGAATTAAGTATGCATCAAATCAAATTTTCGCATGAGTGTTACTATATTCTGTCTGCTTCAATCATACAATGAATGCTTGTTTCTTTAACAGGTATGCTAGAGAAATACTCCAAAGAGAGATGCTTCCACATGTTGGTGTTGGTGAGGGGTATGAAACCAAGAAAGCTTTCTATTTCGGGTTAGTATTATCCCATCAAAGATCGATGATGCCTTCATGTATATACTTCTCAGCTGCATGGAGTTAAATAGGAACTTTTTGTTTTTTGTTTTTTGTGCAGATATGTTGTCCATAGGCTATTGCTTTGTGCACTTGGACGAAGGCCAGAAGATGATCGCGATCATTATGCAAATAAGAGGCTCGATCTTGCTGGTTCCTTACTAGGAGGTCTATTCAGAATGGTATGGTTGCTGTTCTTGAACATTTCTTTACATTATTGGATTTTACTCAAAGAAACTCCATCTCTCAATTTTTCCTTTTGCTTCTAGTGCAGCTATTCAGAAAACTAACGAGGGACGTGAGATCCTACGTTCAAAAGGTTTAAGGCATATCTTGTGGTTACTACTGATTTTAATTCCTCAGAGGTTTCCAACAGTCCAATGTCAAGCATTTTCTTGTACATAAACCACAGAGTGTCGATAATGGGAAGGACGTAAATTTGCAATTCGCAATCAAAGCAAAAACAATCACAAGTGGCCTCAAGTATTCGCTTGCTACTGGGAACTGGGGGCAAGCAAATTCAGCTGGAAGTAGAGCTGGAGTTTCTCAGGTAGCCTATGTTCTTGTTTTTTTTAATCTTTTTTTCTTCTTGAAAAAACAAAATGGTGATTCTGCATTGTTCTTGCATCTTTCTTTAGGTGCTCAATCGTCTAACATTCGCTTCAACACTTTCTCATCTAAGAAGATTGAACTCTCCTATTGGCCGCGAGGGTGAGAGCCTCTATCAAAATATAGCCCTTCTTTCCTTACCATTTGTAAATTTCTTCCCTCAAAATCTCCTTCTGATTCGAGTAGGTAAACTGGCTAAGCCGCGACAGCTGCATAATTCGCATTGGGGTATGATGTGCCCTGCAGAAACACCTGAAGGACAAGTAATATGTTACAGAACATTTGAGTGAATCTATATAACTATCTAACTCTGTAGATAATTCATAATGTTTTGATATTAGGCATGTGGCCTTGTCAAGAACCTTGCACTCATGGTGTACATAACAGTTGGATCAGCTCCGAACCCGATTCTGGAGTTCTTAGATGAGTGGGGTACTGAGAATTTTGAGGTCAGAAAATTGTTGAGTTTCACCATCATTGCAATTTTTTTGACATATTTACTTCACAACTAGGCTTACTTCTTCTTTCTTTGAAAAGGAAATTTCTCCAGCAGTGATTCCCCAAGCCACAAAAATATTTGTGAATGGTTGTTGGGTTGGCATTCACCGTAACCCGAAGCAGTTGGTTGAGACTCTCACTCAGCTAAGGAGACAGGTTGATGTGAATACAGAAGTTGGAATTGTTCGTGACATTCGCCTTAAAGAGCTTCGACTGTACACAGACTATGGCCGCTGCAGTCGGCCCTTATTCATCGTTGAAAAGCAAAGGCTGCAGATAAAGAAAAGAGACATTCTTGCCCTCCAGCAAAGGGTGAGTTTTCTTGACAAAAGTTTGTTCTTGATGACCTTTTTTTTTTTCCTGCCATTTTTATGCATTTTAGTGAGGCAGGAATCAGCCGAAGAGTATGGTTGGAACGATCTCATTAGGAGAGGATTCATCGAGTATGTTGACACAGAAGAAGAGGAGACTACCATGATTTCAATGACAGTAAATGTAAACAGCCTTAGAAAACACAACACCTCTTATCATTTCAGCTGAAGTTGAATTCTTTCTTGATGCCTTTGAATATTGATTATTTCTATAGGATCTTATTCGTTCGAGGCGAAATCCGGATGATGCTTACTCTGAAACATACACACACTGTGAGATCCATCCTTCATTGATATTAGGTGTTTGTGCTTCAATCATACCATTTCCTGATCACAACCAGGTTTGGATTCTAATTTTCTTGCATAAATAAATGAGAAGAGATTCATAATCTTCCCTTCATCAATGCTATGCAGTCGCCTCGTAACACCTACCAATCTGCAATGGGAAAACAAGCAATGGGAATCTATGTTACAAATTACCAACTACGAATGGTGAGGAGCATCTTCATCGCGTTTCCATTGATGATCCGTTGTTAACTTCTCTGCAACGTATGCTCGTATTGTTCATGTAGGATACTCTAGCCTACGTACTCTACTATCCTCAGAAGCCTCTTGTCACTACTCGAGCTATGGAGCATTTGCATTTTAGGCAGCTTCCAGCAGGCATAGTAAGATTTTGATTTTTTGCATGAATTTGTAAACTTCAGCCTCTTTAGTTTCTTGATATCTTATTCTCCTCTTATTTTTCAAACAAGAACGCCATTGTTGCGATTGCTTGCTATTCTGGTTATAACCAAGAAGATTCTGTGATCATGAACCAGTCTTCAATAGACAGAGGATTATTTCGATCTTTATTCTACCGTTCATATAGGTAACTTATAACTTCCTCCTTCGGTTACTGCATTTCTTGTTTCCTCGCTTAAATTCATTTTTTTTAAAACAGAGACGAAGAGAAGAAGATGGGAACATTAGTGAAGGAGGATTTCGGGCGTCCGAATAGGGACAACACCATGGTAATTAGTGTTATCAATTTCTTTGAGTTTTTATTTATTTTTATTTAGTCTTCATCTTGAAACTGCAATGGTGTTTGCAGGGAATGAGGCATGGATCTTATGACAAATTAGATGATGATGTTTTGCACCTCCTGTGAGTATGAATGGGAAAAAAAAAGAAGTTATAGTTATGTTTCTGATTAGAAAAAAAGTAGAAATTTTGCGTAATTTATGCTCGTATCAGGGGACTAGAGTCTCGGGGGATGACGTGATTATAGGGAAGACAACACCGGTTTCTCAAGAAGAAGCTCAAGGAAAATCAGCAAGATTCACTAGCAAGGATCATAGCACTAGCTTACGCCATAGTGAAACTGGCATTGTTGATCAAGTAAGTATTCATGCATGCACATATACATGAACACCTTGTGCTTCATTTATCACCATGACAGACACTCTCTCTCTCTCTCTCTCTCTCTTATCTTGTTAGGTTTTGTTAACCACAAATGCCGATGGACTGAGGTTCGTGAAAATCCGGATGCGATCAGTCCGAATACCACAGATAGGAGATAAGTTCAGCAGTAGGCATGGCCAAAAGGGAACAATAGGAATGACTTTTACACAAGAAGATATGCCATGGACGATTGAAGGAATCACACCAGACATTATAGTCAACCCTCACGCCATTCCTTCTCGAATGACAATCGGTCAGCTCATCGAATGCATCATGGGGAAAGTCGCCGCTCACATGGGGAAAGAAGGCGACGCCACCCCTTTCACTGATGTCACTGTAAGTCACCTCAAAGTAGTAGAAAGAACTTATGAAACAAACAAACAAACAATGGAGTTGAATGGATAATATGTTATATAGGTGGATAACATAAGTCAAGCTCTTCACAAATGTGGCTACCAAATGAGAGGTTTTGAGACTATGTACAACGGGCACACCGGGAAAATGCTAACTTCGATGGTATTCTTGGGGCCTACTTATTACCAGAGGCTGAAGCATATGGTGGATGATAAGATTCACTCGAGGGGACGAGGGCCGGTTCAGATACTGACGAGGCAGCCGGCTGAAGGGAGGTCGAGGGACGGAGGGTTGAGGTTCGGGGAGATGGAGAGGGACTGCATGATTGCTCATGGAGCAGCGCATTTTCTCAAGGAGAGGCTGTTTGATCAGAGTGATGCTTATAGGGTTCATGTTTGTGAGAGGTGTGGATTGGTCGCCATCGCGAATTTGAAGAAGCATAGCTTCGAGTGCAGGGGATGTAAGAACAAGACAGATATTGCTCAGGTAGGTTAAGACTTAAGAAAGATTCTTATCTTTGAGTTTTTGTTGAAGTGATATGTGGAAGTGATTGTTTTTTTTTTTTTTTCTTGTTTGGTAGATAAATCTGCCTTATGCTTGTAAGCTTCTGCTTCAAGAGCTCATGTCTATGGCGATTTCTCCGAGGCTGCTGACGAAAGATGTGAGAACTGCTAAGGAAAAGAAGAGAGGAGGCTGAAATTTGGAGGTCATGTTTCTTATTGTCTTTTACAAATGTCTTGAATCATATTCTTTTACAGAGGGGAAATAAATTCATTTCAATAATCATATGCTTCATGATTTATTATTTCAATTCATTATTGAAAAGGGAAAGGAAATGGAAACATAGAATTATGAAATTGTGAAAACAAATTTTATTACTGGCTTCAAATCTTCATGCATGCTTCTTGAGGAATTTGATTAGGATCTCATTGACTTGATCAGGGAACTGTTCTTGAACAAAATGTGTCCCTTGAGGTATGAAAACAGTATCCAAATCAGGAACATAGTTCTTCACCATTCCACTTTTGATGTAATGTTCAAATCCTGCAAATTTCAAGGCATAATCCTTCTCCCCCATGATCAACAGCCCAGGCACTTCAATTTTCAGTTCATCAACTCCATACCCGTCCTCCCATGTCCTAGTTACATACACATAATGAACGTTGAAACACGAGATGCAACACGAAAACGCAATAAAACACGAGATGTTTCTATTTTCATTTACCTGTATGGAACTTGGAGTGCTGTCTGAAAGCCAGATCTCTCATACAATTCTGCATATGTCTGGAGATCCTCCTCACTAAACCAAGCAGGCAACGGAGCCGATTCGTCTACCAAATCCATGATTTCTTGATCATCTGAGGCTATCTGGAGCTCACTATCTGTGAACATAGTGTAGATCTTCTTGATCACAGTTTTAACATCGAATCGTCCAAAGTCTTGCTCAGCTCTCCCTGGCTCCTGCACATTTTCTATGAATTTCAAATCCTTCCACTCATATTTGGTATAATTTCATTTGATCCAAACTAATATTTTGACTCAAGTTTCAGTCCATATTTTGAAAAGAGTAGTGGAACTTGCCCTCCATCTGAGCATGTAAAATCCTTTAGGGACATCTGGAGGGCCAGGGATAAGGAAGGGCACACCAAGTGTAGCAAGTGCAACCACTCTTAGAGGGTGGAGAAGGGCAAAATGGTAAACAACCTTTGCTCCAAAATCTTTCCCCACAACTAAAACCTGAAATATTTTGATCACATATATCAAGAGAAACATATGTTATAGTATATACCTAGACCTCTAAATCAACTGATCAGCTTCCAAGTACTATAACTTACCTTAGAAATCTGGAGAAGGTCCAGCATTGCCACCAGATCATCAACAAGGTCCTTGAAAGTTGTTTTCTCCGGCTCCGGAGGCTGTTGAGACAGTCCGTAGCCCCGGAAATCCGGCGCTATTGCCCGGAAACCGGCGTTGGCGATGGCTATCATCTGATGCCTCCATGAATACCAAATCTCTGGAAAACCATGCAGGAATACCACAGCAGGGCCTGATAGAAAAATTTCAGATTAATTACCATATATCAGAGTATGTGTATATGATATATAAAAGGAGGAGGATGAGAGTGAAACCTGTTCCAATTTCTGCAATGTGAAGGTTGAGGCCTCTTATCTTTACAAAGCTATGTTGCATCTTATCCATGGAGAAGGAAAGTGGTGAGTTGTAAACTAAAACTCATGTGAGGCTGATTCATATAAAAATTCATTCACATATGTCACTTTCTCATTTTGTCATTAATTGTGTGTGTTGAGATTTTCACACAATGTAGAATAGTCCCCACAAACCTACTATATTTGACCACAGTTTATGGCAATAATTCATTGTAGTTGAAATTTGTGATTTTCTTCTTCCTAGAAGATTATACAGTGGCCATAGGTAGGGGAAGAGAGTTACAACTCATTCCATCTGTGAATTGAGCTCAACTCTGCCCAAGTCCAACTAGATCTTAAATTCAAGCCGCATTAATTAATTCCCTTCCCCCAACTCAAGGATATTAGATATATAGTGGTATGTGACTTGACTGCTTCAGTAAATTAGAACACTTGATTGTAATAATTAGAATATTTCTCTTCATTAAGATTGTAAATTTGTCCATCATATGGTCTGATAACGAGTTTTGAAAAAGAAAAAAAAAAGCTTAGTCTTCACCTCAACCACAACTGTATTTATTTATTTATTTTTCTTCCTTTCATGTATATGTTCTTTTATTTATATTTTTTGATCGGAAAAACAAAAAATTTATTGAAATAAAACTACTTATGGTACGAGAGGTACCATTGCAGTTCAAGAGTAACCCAAATAATACAGCTACGACCAGTACTCTAGTAATCTACCTTTAGCCCACAATCCTTAACCCATGTATATGTTCTTTTAGATTGCACTGGCAGTAATTACGCGTGTTGCACGTATAACATCTTATTTACTATATGTATTATTTTTAATGAAAAACATTATTATTAATTTTTTTATTTCTACAAAATACTTGTAAGTATATTAAAAATGAAACTGATATATAATTACTTAACCAAAATTTCAATCTTTTAAGTGATGAGATATCCTAAATTAATAAACTTGTTCACAATCTTTCATAATCAAATTAGTAGATAGAATTTAAGTCATCAAAATTTACCATCGAAATTTATTTTATCATCTAATAAATTCTTATGAGTTAGATATTTATCTAAAGAAAAGATGATACGGATAACAAAAATATCTTCGACATGAAAACTTATAAATGCATTAGTGAAAATATCAAATGGCATCAACCGTTAAAAGAGTCTTGTGGTTATTTTAGTAACTCTAATTTTATATTTATGGATTCTTCAAATTAGATTTCTAATGTATCATACGATATTTGAGGAAATAGTAAATAATTTTTCATTAGTATATTATAAATATAATTTCATTTTATGTAATAGTATTACAATTTTTTTTATGTTTTTGGTTCATTTGGTGGGCAGTTTATCCAAAATTTTGAACATAATTATTTATAAATGTATAATATAAAGAATACAAAAAATATAAAACTACAAAGGAAATTTTTAGTTTCCCGTAAGTTTTACTTAATTTCTATAAGAATTGTCTTATGGATATTGAAATGAGAAAGTCTCACACAAAACTCCCAAAATATAAATTTACATCGGTTTTCATTACTAATCTTATTTATATAATTTTATAGCTCAATATATATATAAATTATTGATCTTTTTTTTTGTATACTCATGACCTAAAAATTAACATCTACTCCCTATGTTCCATCCAATTCGCCATGTTTTTTTATTTTACTACTCACATATATTCAAGAAACATGGCGAATTTAATGGAACAAAGAGAGTATAATATGTCAATATACATGTGATTCCTATTATAATAGTACTATATAATGTACCGTAAAAGAATAGAAAGACTCACTTTACATATTAAAGATATATCCTTATGGCATATAATTGAAGATGTATAAACATAAAATTAATAACTTAAAAAAATATTTTAATATTCAAAAACCACTTCGGTGTACTTCATCAACATGTAAACTATCTTAAATTTCAAGTTAATATATTTTATTATAAAAAAATCTAAACTTAAAAATTTGATTAATGTATAAAACCCGTTTTGATTAATATAATTTTGTATTTGATTTAATGTGGCTGAGCGTATTTTGACTAAATAAGTATTTATACAAGAAAAATATTGGTGTAAACCATGAACAATTTTAAAAATTAATTATATATATATATATATATATATATATATATATATATATATATATATATATATATATTTATAGAGAATATGAGTTGATAGATAAGGTGAAATTTTTATGTGAAAGTCTCATTGAATCGTTAATCGCATTAAAATCAGAAAGAATATAAGATAATGAATTCTTCGAAAAATTGTTAGAATATACCATGGACTTCTTGTTTAATGAAAAATGCTAGCTAGGTAAAAAATATATTGTATTTAATAATGCTTACCTAAAATTAAAACATATATATAATGATCATTTAGTAAATTCTAAAAGTTCTTTTAGATGTTGGGTTAAAGGCTCAAGTTTTTGGCTAACTAAACAAAGTTATAATATACTCATTTATAAGTATATCATAAAAATGGAATTATAATATAGAGATTAGAAGAAAGAGAAAAAAAAAAAAATCAATCTCCAACTATTTCTTTTTGTTTGACTTAGCTAGGCACAAAGAAATCCTAGAGTATTTTCATAATTAATCACTTTAAATCATAAAATAATTAACATGCGTCAAACTGGGAGGAACAGAGAGAGTATATCGCAATATATTTGAATTTTTGTTCGGCAAATTAATCATTTGTCTTCTTGAAACAAAAATAAACAAATGAAATCATAATATGTAATTAAACACCAATATCAATTAACACAAGTTATTGATGAATCATACATAGTATTGAAATTTAAAAATTAAAAAAAAGGAAAAAAAAAAAGAACATATCAAATATATATATATACATGTAAGTGTGTGTTGTGTATATATAAGAAATTGAAGATATTGTATGTAACATTATTTACTCTTAATTATGTCAAAGAAGTGTGTACATAATCAAATATTCTTCACACACACACACACACACATATATAGGGAAGGGTTCGCGTGTTAATAAATTCTGAGGTGTTAAAATGTTAAAAATGCTTAAAGGTCTACAAAATTATGCTTAAATGTAAAATTGTGCTTATTATATAATTATTCTTTTAAATGTACCAATCCATGCTTAAATGAAATCATGCTTATTGTACATTGAAACCATGCTTAAATCAATGACAGTCATAGATTTGATTAAGATCAATAGTCCAGATTTATTCCTATTTAACACACCAGGATTTATTAACATATGAACCAAACTCTTTTTTTTTTTTTTGATCGGGCATATGAACCAAACTCTACATATATATATATATATATATATATATATATATATATATATATATATATATATATATATATAGGGATGAGATCACATGAAAAACACTACTAGTGTGAGAAATAAGAAACAATCTAGTTCCTTGATTTTTTATAATTGGACGATTAGATCATAATAATCATAAATTGCAAAATTAATGTATTAATACGTGGCAATTGAGATTCAAGGGTAAAATAGTACAAAAGCTTTACTATATCCATTAGCATCGTCATTATGGTCAGCGAAATTTTAGGGATTTGAGAAAACTATCCAAATAAATCTCAAAGTTTTATGTTTGGTCATAATAAATTCATTTCAAAGAAAATGTGTTATTATATTTCTTTATTTTTTTAATTCGTTTATCCAAATAAACATCTATTTTAGTGTTAGCAAAATGTATTATTATATTCTAAGTTATTCATTACAAAAGTTAAATCAATATGCATCGTTTAATCACACATCAAGTTCCATTTTTTTTTTGGACTGCATTATAAAAAAGAAACTGATATATTATAGATTGTAGCACATCTCAAAATGCATTTAATCTTTTGTCAATGATCATGTTGTGGATGAATTTCACAACTATTTATTCTCATATTTAATACTTTTGTAATGCATTGTAACACACAAACTAATGCATTATACTAAATTTTACATATTTCATTTTTTCTATTTGTAATGCACTAAAAACATAAACTAATGCATTATACAACATTTCACATATTTCATTCTCTATTTTGTAATGCATTATAAAACACAAACTAATGCATTGTACAACATTTCACGTATTTCATTGTCTCTATTTTGTAATGCATTATAAAACACAAACTAATGCATTATGGAGTGCATTTCACATATTTCGCTGTATCTATTTGTAATGCATTGCAAAACACAAATTAATGCATTATATTACATCTCACAGTGCATTACGAAAATTTCACAATCCTTTATCCTCGTATCATTTTGATTTTGAGTGGGTAATATGCTTATGAGATATATGCACTAATAATGATCTAAAACAATAGTCAAGAAATTTATTTCGAATACAGCGGCAATCTAATACAATCGGCTTGCCGTGCCATAACTAGCAAACGACTTGCGTTTTTTATTCTATCATCATCATCATCATATCTTCATATTCAATAACCATAAATAAATTAAGCAAAAGAAAATGAAGAGGAAAGCACGTAGAATAGAATAGGAAAATAAATGACCTTAAATTAATTCAAAAGATTACCATGATTTGAGGATCACTGTGGTTACAAAATAAAAGTAAATTACACTCTTATCCCTAAGTAATGGAAAAGATGTTTTTTTAAGTTATAAAATCTATTTAATCTTAACCGTAGATCATGTGAAATAAAAGGTGTAGATCACTTCTTATTTCTTACAGAATGTAACTTTTGTATATGATCTCTCACCTATATATATATAGGAGATAGATCAGGTGAAAACTAAATATATGGTGAAAGCTAGAAACTTTTTCCAGCCCTTGATTATAATAATCTAAGGGTTACGATCAAGTTGGGATTAATTATCTTTTAAATATAAATTTGATATTTGTTAGGGTAATTACGTCCTTTTAAATATATTGTAACCGCCACTTTCCTATTTTCATGCGATTTTGTAGATCACGTATTTTATTTCTCTCTCCATGACCATGTCTTTCAAATTATTATCTTTTGTTACTGAAGAAGAAATATTATCGTTTGAATTAATAGGAATTGCTAATTATACCATATTTTGCGTTTTTTGTATCATTTATGCATAATATTTTGTACTTAAATGCATAATTATAAATGTCAAAATGCAAACCTTTTAATGTATTAACAACTATGGTTTAGTTATCAACGACTATGGTTTACTTTATTAACTAGGGTTTAATTTTCAATGATGAGGGTTTAATTTTCTTTACTTGGGTTTAATTTTCATTACGATATTATATAAATGCATAAGAAAATATCACAATAAAGAATTATGTTTTAAAGTTACTCCGTATTATATATAAGATGCATTATTATTGTAAACTGAATGCATTATCATTTTAAATTTTTACCAGCAATTTGTTGTACTATTTTATATAATGCATTATTGTAGTAAAATAAATGTTTTTATTTGCAAACTAATGTATATATAATTAGACAATTCTATGAATAAAAAAATGTGATTATCAAATTAATGCATGTTGGAATAACAAAAGAGGTATTATACTCAAATACCCAACCTCCCATAAAAGACAATAAATCTACCCACCCCTTTTAATCTACTATCCAAATACTCAATCTTTCAAAATAGGACTAAAATACCCCAACTATCCCCAAATCAAATTCAAAATCAAAATCTCATTCTCTCACACACGAATACACGATTCTCTCTTCTTCTTCTCATACAATTCTCTCTCATTCTTCATCCGCCATCTTCATCACCTTCTCCAGCCCCGGCAGCAGCCCATTCAGCGCCGCCTCCACCATCCCCTCCACCTGCACCGCCGCTGCTGCGTCTCCGCTCCACCGTGCCAGCCCCTCCAGCATCCTCCACCTGATGCCGACGCCCCTCTCGAGACCCCGACGCCGTAAATCTCCCCCCACCACCGCCGATGTATCGCTGCTCCAGCCGCCAAGCCGCTGCCCCCGGGTTTTGCATCCATTGTTTCACCACCTTGTAGAGATCCGCTGTGTCGGAAACATCTTCAAGCGCCGCCGCCATCTGGGACGGCGGCTCTACCCTACTCGCTGACGTCTCCCCTGGACTGCGCCAGACCTTGGAGGAGCAGCCTCTCCAAGTTCTCCGATCCATAGGTTTTTTGGATTTTAGATTTCGATTTTCGATTCTTAGATTTCGATTTTTAGATTTTTAGATCTGTGGATTTTTATAGTTTTATTTTTAATTTTACTAGTGTTGTGTGGCCCATTTTGCTATTGGAAATCGTCAGTTGCAAAAGGGGAGATAATAATAATGTTGGTATGAGGTTTCTGTAGTTGCCTTGTTGATTGGTATTTTGCAGATCCTGCTCTCTAATGATATTATATCAATACTGTCGTTTTGTTTGAAAAACTTCTTTCTTTTTATAACTAGTTTAGTGTGCCAAACAATGTGTTAGTTTGAATGTGATGCAAAAATAAAAATAACTTGTCGAGATTGTTTAGAAAGTAATGAAAAGTTACGGTTCGTATTCATAATTTTTTTCTCTTTGTAATGGAAAGTTACGGTACGAATTAATAATACCGTATCGTAACGGTACGAATTTATAATATTGTACCGTAACTTGTCGAGATTGTTTAGAAAGTAATGGAAAGTTACGGTACAAATTCATAATTTTTTTCTCTTTGTAATGGAAAGTTACGGTACGAATTCATGATATCGTACCGTAACGGTACGAATTCATAATATCGTACCGTAACTTGTCAAGATTGTTTAAAAAGTAGGATAACAAATATTCATTCATTCATATCATTAATGAATGGTACGAATTCGTCTCAGTCTTTTTGAGTACCGAGCAATTTTTTATGAATTTTGTATTGTTGTTTATATTTTCTATTCCCACGTCATGGTACGATTTTGCCAAATTCGTACTTTGAACTCTAAAAATGCATGAAATCTTTTTACCTCTGTTCGATTTTCAAGAGATCGTACTTCCTACTGCTACATTGTACACGTCTTTTACCTGAAAATTATGATATATTTTTTGCCTTGTGTGCAAGTAAAGGATCGATGTAAACATATCTTACTTCTTGTTCGATACTAGTACGAATTTGCATGAATCTTACTTTGCGTTGCGAAAGGTATTTGTTATCTTTTCTATGTAGTTTTAAGAAGTTGATTGAAATTTTTTTCTTCGATAGTGGTACGAATATGTGTTTTGTTATTAGAAGTCGGTACGAACAGTTCAGCCGTACTTCGTACCGTTCCTTAGTTACGGTACGAAATTTAAATATCGTAAGTCGTTCTAAGTAAAAATTGAATAAAATAAAAAATAAAAAAGAAAGTAGAAAAAGGCTGAAAATGATGAAAAAAGGGGAAAAAGTAGAAAAAAAATATATATAAAAAACAAAAAAATAAAAAAAAGTCTAAAAAACAAAAATAAAGAAAAATAAAAAAACAAAAATGAAAATGAAAAAAAAAAAACTGAAAAAACAAATGAAAAACCAAAAAAAAAGATAAAGGAAATGAAGAAAAAGGAAAAAAAACATAAAAGAAAGAGATGAGGGAATGCATGTGCATTAAGGGCAAATTTGTCCAAATTTGAAAATGTGGGTTGATGGAATGTAAATTAAAGGGGGTGGGTAATTTTTGGTTTTCTTATATGAAGTATGGTAGTTTAAGATTTGCCCCATAACAAAATGTGCATTAACTTATCAAGTAAATGCATGATAAAAGATTTCAAAATGCACGATATAATAAATAGCATTGATACAAGCAAGAAGGCATGATAATATATATAATAATACATAATAAGTTCATCATCAAGAAAAGTATTCAATGCATAATAATATTTTTCAAAACAAAAAAATAAAAAATAATTTGATTCTCTCTGCATTACATTTTTATTTCATCTCTAGCGATGAAAAATACAAATATAAATAATATGGTAATAGCAGAAAGTATGTTTATTAAACTAAAGGAAGATGAGAAAGATAAAATGATTAGAAATGCAAACAAAGGTAAAAAAAAATGCAGCAAAAAAAATATCATATGCAATTTTTTGTTGCACAAGAATATTATGCATAATATTATGTAATTATCTGCATAAAATTGCTTAATAATATGCATAAGTAAGATGAAGAAAAAGTGTAGACTAATCAAGAATGCAATAAACATAAAAATAAATGAAGATTGCCGAGATTAGCATAAAAAAATCTAAGAAAACTTGTAATAGACATATTTTTATTTTAGAATGATTTGTGTGAATCCCAATAAATCAGCGGACTGCTATATTTGAGAGGCTATCAAAAAACAATTAAGTTGACTTTATTGCCCTCAATAGTATGGAATTATAATTAATATAATTAATATGCATTGATTTTAAGGAAATTTATTAAGATTGAATTTAATCTTAGCCTATACTATAAGGTGTGAAAAGTTTAACATATAGTTAATCTAAGAATTTGAAAAATAATATATTTAATTGTAAGAAATTAGGAAGATGAAGGAATTAATATCATTATAGTCAAAATATATTGAGCTAAGACTTCTAATTCTATGAAACAACTAAGATAATTATTAAATACAATATTTATATTTTAATATATTTTTTAAATTAAATATATAGTAGGGGTATAATAGGCAAAATAAATTTTGTAAACAAAAACACTTTTTATAATACTCCAGCATATTTTGGGGTGCACCAGCAAAGCGAGTCAGGGGCAGAGTAGTGGTGGTGGTGTCTGTGCGGCGGTACAAGCTGCCGCCAACAAGGAGAGAAGAAACGCCTGAGGAGATGGAGAGCGATGAGAGATATAGAGAGAAGGCAACAATGGGAGAAAAAATGAGGGTATGAAAAAAGAAAATTTTAGTCGGCCAATTTTGGAGTGAACCACCACATAATTAGTGAAAAATTAAACATAATAAGAGCACCCCCAACACGCTTGCATCGGCCTGCGCGCCGCCGCAAGCGATCCCGGGACTGATTCCGGGCGCGCGTTGGGTACGGTGGGATCGGAGAGGAGAGATTGCTGTAGCGCGCGGGGTGCGATCTCGGTGTTGACGTCATTATAATGTCAGCCACCCCATTTTTTTAAAAAAAATTGATTTTCCAAAACAAAAAAAAATTAAAATTAAAATTAAAATTAAATTAAAATCAAAAGAGCCATTTGGATCACCAACGGCTATTAATCTTCATTTTTCTTCTTCTTCACCCCTCTTTACTCAATTTCTTCCTCATTTTTCTTTAAGTTTTTGAAATTTTTACATCAAATTCAAGCAAAAAATAAAATAAAATTGGCGGATCCCATGGAGAACGAATTCAACACTTGGTACGGAGATTACGCCGCCAACTACGGAGCGCCGCTGCCGCCGCCTCCCACAAATCTGGAGGATCCTCCGACTCCAAGGGTTTTTGTGCATTTGCCAACTCTCCGGCGCCATTCATGGGCTATTCCGGTGAAGCCTATAGGCCCTCTCCGCCCGATAGTCAACGATTCGGTCGATTTTCAACCCCTTCCATTAATTCCGGCGAAGCTCGCTTCGCAACGCAAGGCTTGGAGTCCATGAATCTCACCGCCTCATTCGAGAGTGTCTCCAATGTTCCCGCTCCGTTACCGTCGAAAGGAAAAGGGAAAGGGAACAACAAGCAGTACTTCGTTCTTAAGGTTTCAAGGCGTCGGCTCGAAGGATGACACGAGTGGCTCTGATAAGTGACAAAATGGCCTTGATGGGTCATCCAACTCAAGTCGATCCGAGGATGATGCTGGATTTTATAGTCATGACCGGCCGATTGGACAGAAGCAAGCAAATAACTAAGCTCGCAACAAGGGGAAAGCGACGGCAAATGCCACACTAGAAGACGTCCCCGAGGAAATGAATGTCAATCTAGTCCAAACAACGACCGAATCAAATCGAGAATTCGTCGAGTGGGCAAAGGCTGAAGCTCGCGAATCAGTTTCAAAAGCGATAAGGAATTATCAGAAGGCATTGGCGACAAATACAAGCAAAATGACTCTGGCGCAATTAGAAGAACATCTTGAGCTATACAATGAATCGAAGAGCTTGATTTGAATTTTTTTATCATCTAAATTTAGATGTTTCTTTAATTTAGATGTTTTTTAAATTTTATGTAATGTATATTATTTGAATTCAATAAATAAAATTAGTTTCAAATAATTTGGTTTAGAGACAAATCAAAATCATAACAAAACAAAAATCAAAAATATAAATTAAAATAAAATAACAAGAATAAAAAAAATAAAACAAATCGGAGAGATCCCAAGAGAGATCTCATGCATTGGGGCAGTTTTCGGGTGTGGGATCTCTCCGACCTTCAAGATCTACATTGAGGAATGAGGGTGCTCTAATGGCCCTGATTTTTTTCATAATTTTTACTTTTTTAGAAAGATGACTATTATGTGGGACAAACTAATAAATAAATGTGAACTACTACTATTTAAGTGGGATGGATGAAATAGTATATAGATAAAAACATAATTTTACAATTTGTTTCAATAATATTACTTGATGATTTAAATTGCTGCACAGCTACAGTGATTGACAACTCATTATGGGAAATAGGAACAATTGAAAACAAATTTGTGATTAGCTTCACTGATCACTTATTATTATTATTATATTGCTTTTTTATTTTATTTAGGATATTCATATACTTCGATTATAGTGATCATCGATCATCAGTTTCTGTATAAGATTTCGTATGTTAATGTCTGTCGACATTAATCTTCACATTTTTGTGTTATTTAAATAGCATAACTTCCCCCCCCCCCCCCCCCCCAACCAAAGGATCGCAAGGCAAATTAAGATGTTATAAATTATGAGTAGTATAATTTGAAATTTCAAATAGAGTTAGAATTATTTAACCAATTTTTTTCTATATTGTTATGTTTTTGGATGAAAATGAATGATGGATAGAAATGTAGAGCTTGGTACACAACTATTCCCAAAAATCACAAACAAGAACTACAGTAACAATTAACTAAAGAAATAGTAACACTAAAATAAAAATCGATAATGAGAATTAAAAAAAACAAAAAAAATTAAACTGTGCAGCTATCTCTCTCTCTCTCATCATCTAGAATCAGCCAAAGAAATCCTGCACCCCCTTCCCAGCAAAAACCCTATCGGAAATCTCGGCCAAAACGGCATTGACAGTTAGCAAAACGACACTGGAGCCGGCGATGACCCCCAGCACCACCCCTGTGGTCCCCAGGACTTTATTGAAGGCAGGCCACTCAATTTCTCTTATTTCCTCAACTACCCCGCTCACGAATCCCGACTCCTTCTCCTCCCTCTCCTTCATCGCTTGCTTGATTTCCTTCCCCAACTCCGTCATTTCATCCTTCGCCGGAACGCTCTCCTCCGCCGCCGCCGCCGCGTTTTCGTCCTCTGAGGCTTTTCGGATGCTAGCAAGTTTGCGTGGATTGGATGAGAACCGCGGCGATCTGGATGAAATTGTTACCGGATTTACTACGGCGGCGCGCACGGCGGTGATTGGACGGGAGGTGACCGTGGAGGGGAAGGGTGAGAATTGGGAAATTGGAAGATTCATTTTGTGCGGGGACTGTGTGATGGGGGTGAAGATTTTTTTTTATTAAAAGAAAATGCAGAATATGTGCGAGTATATGTATAATGAAATTCAAGTATTTCCTTTTTTTTTTTGGACAAATTCTAGTATTTAAATCTATCAAATCTCATTTTACTCAAAAACTTGGCACATTTTACTCAAATTGGTTTTTTTTTTTTTTTTTTTTTTAATTTTTACTCAAATTGTTTGTTCATTAAAAACTCCACATAAAATGGTACTCCATAATGTAATTTTACATTTATACAATTCTTTTTCTTTAAAAAATAATCCAATATTTTTTCACAAAAAAAAAAAAAAAAAGTCCAATATTACAAGCACATCTATCTAAATAAAATTCTAACAAATTCATGTACTCATTTAACATTTTTTTTTGGGGGTAATTTAACATGGTTTTTTTCCTTAATTTTTTTAAAATGATAAATTCTGATAAAATTAAAAAAGAAAAAAGAAAAAAGAAAAATACAAAGGAGGCTCAGATCTGTAAAGAATAGAACAGGCAAAGAGAATCCGACCACGCCATGGCTGCAGAAGCACCGGTTGCAGTAAAGCGCCATCCGGGTCGCCCCGCCAAGATACGGGTCGGGTAGTCTCATTACCCGATTCAGGCGGAACCAAGAAGATTTATTATTATTATCTTCATAGCCTCTGGTAATCGGAAAAAGGGACTGAGCTGAGTAAGAAATGGGGGCTATGTATAGAGTAAACAGTACTACTTCCCAAACAGTTTTCAGAGTTTGGATTTGAGAAATGAAGGGCTGTTTCTATTTCTCTTTCTCTCTTCATGGAAGAAATCATGGGGTTTGATGGAGAGAGATTTTGAGAGAGGGGGAAACCGCCCTTTGAAGAATACCCTGTTTCTCTCTCTACCCTCATTCTTCGGTTCCGCCCAACAACAAATGAATCCAGCGATACAATATATGTTGAGTTCCACTTTTCAAACTACACCGATTCCAATAATATACTCACTTCATCCGTCTTTAATATTTTATATCTCACATATATTCTTCCTTGTAGATAATTACCGCGGGACGGAGAGAATACTACCGTTAAGAAATTACAATTTCTTCTTGAATTTCTTCAATCGAGTAATGAAAATAAATGAAATTAAGTCAAATAAAAAAATAATTATTATTATTATTATTTTTATTAAATGTTTGATTTAATAATTAAAAATAGTCACTTGTAAATAATTTATTTTCTCCTTATTTCTCCAGCTTGAAAGAAAACAATTTGATAAATTGAATTACCAAACAAGGAAAATAAATAACTTATTATTCAAACTATATATAATCAATTGATTGTTTCTTTTTCCAATTAAAAAAGAAGTAAACCAAATAAGAGTTAAATACAAATACGAGTTTAATATGTTTGATTTATAAATTTTAGACATGATTGTGAATTTTAAAAATTGATTTCTTGGGTGGAGAATTAAAAACAATGTACAAATCGAAACTAATGCAACACCAAAACAATGTTCAGATAAAACGTACAATTAAAAATGGATAAATTATTAAAACGATAGTCGTTTTAAATAGAAATAAAAAAAAATAAATGCAAAATATTACTCCACTGTATAACTTCAGTTAGTAGTAGTATTTTTGTTATATTAGTATTTTTTGTTCTAACTGTATTTAGACTACTGAACATACACTGCTTCAGTTAGTCGGAGTTCATAATAAAAATTCAGGCATTAAATAATAAGATTAACTAGATTTTTTAATGTGAACAATTTGTTAACGATCCGAATAATCACATCCTGTGGAGATGTTTACGACGTCGTTCTTATCCATTTTCGTCGTCTCCGACTGGAGATGCGACGGTGATGAAATTAATCCAGCAAAATTCCAGAAATTAAAAAAAAAAAACAAAAACTGAGTGTCCAATGGTTTAACATAAAGACAAACTGCGGAAAAAGAAGTAAGAAATTGAAGAAATTCATTTGAGAAAAAAGTTTGTGGAGGCTCAGATCTATAATAGTAGCAAAGATCGGCGCAAGAGGATCGAGCACCGCCATGGCTGCGAAACCAGCGGTTGCAACGGATGCCGTCCGGGTCGCCCCGCCATGATGCGGGTCGTCTCTCCTGCCCCGATCCATTAGCTCAGAAGAATCCAGAACCATTATCGTCACAGCCTCTTATTTACGCGCTAGTAAATGGGATGGAGATAGTAATAGATATATATATATATATATATATATATATATAGAGAGAGAGAGAGAGAGAGAGAGAGTTCCTTGTTCAGTATTCCATGAGAAATCATTGAGTTCACAGAGAAGGGCAAGCGCCCCAATTTTCTCAGTGTGAACCCTCATTCTTTTTTCTTCTGAGCATCAATAGAGAGAAGATGGAGAATCCCATCGTTTTCTCCCAAGATCTTTCAAATAAGCTTAGCCAAACACCCCCTTCATTCGAAGAAGAAGAAGAAGAAGAAGAAGAAGAAGCTGTGAGAAAAAAGTCCTAGGGCTTTCTGTCTTTTTATTGCTTTTTCTTAATTTCATTTTTTATTTTACTTTTATTTTAATTCATTATTTTATGAAAGTGTGGGCTGGGTGTTTGGCATTTTTGCATTTCATTTATGGGACCGAAATTGTAATATGGGCTTCTTTCTTTTGCTCTTCCATTGAACTTATCATTAATATTTATGCATGTTTTGATTAGGGATGGCAATGGGTCGGGTTTTTGCGGGTACCCGCTCCACCCAAACCCTAATAGGACGGATTTGGGTAAAACTAAACGAGTTTGGGACGGGTTTGGGTAATAAAATTGATACCCGTAATGAGTTTGGGTTGGGTATGGGTAGATAGGTTTGGGTACCCACTACCCAAACCCATATATATGTATGTATGTGTGTGTGAATTAAAATATTAATAACTACTCGTAATTCTATATTTTTTTTATGTATCAAAATTAATACTTTATTGGTATTTATTGAGATTTGTTTTATAATTTTGTTAGTTCATATTTATAATAAGATTTGCATGTTTATATATATATAGTTATAATTTTTGTTATATAAAATTTTAAAGAACTATTTATATTAATGTTGTAGAGTTCGAGTTTTATTGGGTAATTAGTGGGTATTACCCGATGGGTTTGGGGCGGGTACGTGTATCAAAATCAAATTTTAAACGGGTTTGGGACGGGTATGGGTATGAAAAATTTTAACGAGTTTGAGTTTGGGAAATACTAAATAGGTGGGTACCCGACCCATTGTCATCCCTAGTTTTGATTTTAACTTAGGTTAATTATCACTTATGGTACTTTATGGTGCGATCTTTCAAAAATTACAAAAATATGATCTGAACAATATTCCATAATTTTTCCAATTCTTATTGTCAATCATTCTCGTATTTTTAATGTTATATAAATATTCAACTAGATTGGTGCCTAGTAAGATTTCTCAAAATAGGAATGTATATGATCGCGACACAAATTTTCTTTTACAGAGAGACCCTCCCAAAAAAAACAAAAAAATATATATATTGCTAGTTAAATCTCATTCATATATATTCTCCTTCTGTTAAACAAAAAAAAAACTATACTCCCTCCGTCCCCTTGAAGATGTCCCATTTGCCAATTTGGGATGTCCCATAGAAGAAGTCTCATTTTCTATTTTGGCATAAATTAGCCCAAACCCAATTGTGTTTAGGAGGCCAATTAATTAAATTAAATTAAATTAAACCCTAATCCACCAACTCCACCCTATCTCAGCCGATTCCTCCTCATTTCATTTCTGTAATCTCTCTCTACACGCTTTCTCCCTCTATCTCTCTCTCGAGATTCATCTCCACTTCTCATCTATGTGGATTACATTTTGCATTGACTTGAATTTCAAAATGTTAAGCATCCTATCATACTGAATTGCTTGTAAACTGAAAGATAACCTATTCAATTTGTTTGGAGCTGTCAAAAGAGGTTTGATTGCATTAGTGTGTGCTCTGATCAGCCTTCGTTTTGCCCATCTTCCCACCACAGATTTTGGAACATGAATTGCCTTAGCAAGTTTTTCTAATCGTACCTCTTTTTTGGTATTGAACATTTTGAATCTGCTCATTGTCTACTTCATGTTTTCTCTTCCTGCCCTTTCGATTCATTGGAACGTGAATGACTTCACCTTTTTCCATTTGTTGTTTTGCAGTAGCCCAGATTCTTGAAACTGTCTTTCTGCAGATGTTGAAAAGTGTGGCGGCTTCATTGATCTTCCCATGTGCTGGCTTTCCATTTGTCGAGCTTGAAAGAAGAAACTGCAGCAGCTGCTCCTTCTCTGTCTTCGGCAATTCTGGAGCTCCCATGGAAGACCTCTTGCTGTATTTTTAATTTTTTTAGTGTTATGAGTTGAAGTGTAAAGAGGAGTTGGTAGTGTGCTGATACTTATAGCATGTTTTTAAATTCTGCAAAATAAATTAGAGGGAAATTTTGAATTTGGTTGAATTTTGGATTTGGCATCACTTTTTTGGCGAAAAATTGAATGAAAAGTTTTGGCCCCTTATTTTAAGTTGTCCTTATTTTGTACAACTGTTTTTTTGTCTTATTCAATAACTTGAAGAATAAAAAAAGTCGGACCGTGCTCTCTCTCTTGTACAGCTGCTAATTCACACTTAATAACCCTAATAGAGTTATCCTTGGTTGTCGTGCCCAAACTAAATGGGACATCTTTAAGGGGACGGAGGGAGTATATTGCTAGTTAAATCTCATTTATATATACTCTCCTTTCTGTTTATCTCGTCTTAACACATTTGTATATTTATATACTAACATTATAAATGCTCCCCTATCCATGGTGGACATACTTAATGTGTCCACCGGTGATGTGGTAATGTCACATCTGCAATTTTTTCTTTTAGAATTTAATTTTTTATAGTAGAATTTAATTATTTTTTGTAGAATTTTTATTAACTTCCTTATATATTTCAATATCACGTCATACGTGAGCACATTAAGCATGCCCACAGTGGGCATTGGAGCATTACTCATACTAACATATTGAATATAAAAGGGCCAATTTGATAAATAGTAAATTTGCATAGTAGTTTTTTGCTCAATTTATCCGAATACGAAAATCGCAGTTCGCAATTCAAATAAATGGGAGTAAATTCAATTCAATTATTTAAAAATAAAAAATAAAAAAATCAATTTGACAAAGAAGATTAAAAAAAAGGAGGCTCAGATCTGGTTAGTGAGGGAACAGGCAAAGAGAATCCGAGCACGCCATGGCTGCAAAAGCACCGGTTGCGAGCACGCCGTCCGGGTCGCCCCGCCAAGATACGGGTCGGGCATTCTCAGTGCCCGTTTCAGCTCAGATCGGAATTACTAAGAGACAATAATCATCATAGCCTCGGCGATAGATACACACAATACAACTGCGGTGTTCATAATCATAGTAGCGCTCGAATATAGTTGAAATTAAACAGAAAGAAGCGTGGAAAAGGTATCTAAAACAGAGGGAGTAGGTAGATTATATAGCGATTATATAGATGGATATGTACTGTTTCCTGCTTGTTTCCCAAGGGCTGTTGAAATTTTTAGTTTGATAATTGAAGAAATCATGGGGTGCGGAGAGAGGGGCAACGGCCCTTTCCAAATTCCCTTCTTCAAACCCTCATTCTTCCCGATCTGAGTCTGAGTCTGAGTTTGTGAGTCTGAGAAGATGGAGATGATTATTTATATTTAAACAATTACAAGGATATTTGTGTCTCCACTTGATTTGACTTGTTTGCCCCTGCTGCTGCTTACATAGTGTTAGTGTCATTAGTGTGTCTTCTTTTCACACATGAAAAAGAAAATTCACCAAAATTGGGATTGTGGATTGATCCATTGTCGAATTTGTATCGGCTTCAAAAACATTTAGGGTGTGTTTGGTAAAGAAGATGAATCAAGATGAACCAAGATGAGAGAGATCATCTTGGTTCATCTCACTGTTTGGTAACCAACTAAAATAAACTGGAGGGCCCGAGATGAATACAAGGCCCGTTGATATTTCACTGTTCCGCCTTGTTTAGTCATCTCACGTTTTTGGTCGGATGAGGTGAACTCATTCAAACAGTAACACAATATTTTCTTTCTCTTACCATTTTACCATTATGTATTTATACGATTTCAAATAATAATAATAATAATAATAATAATAATAATAATATAATAAAATAATAATAATAATAATGTAATAAAATAATAATAATAATAAATAAATAAATAATAACAATAATAGTAATAATAATAATAATAAATCAATAATAATAATAATGTAATAAAATAATAAATATGTAATAAATAATCATAATAATAAATAAATAATATCAATAATAGTAGTAATAATAATAATAATAATAATAATAAATAATAAAATAATAAATAATAATAATAATAAAATAATAATAATAGTAATAGTAATAGTAACAAATAATAGTAATAATAATAAAAATAATAATAATAATTTAATAATAATAATAGTAATAATTATAATAATAACAAGAATAATAATAAAATATATATAATAATAATAATAATAATAATAATAACAATAATAGTAAAATTATAATAATAACAAGAATAATAAAAATAATAACTTAACAATATAATAATAATAATAATAATAATAATAATAATAATATAATAATAATAATATAAAAATATATTAATAATAATAATAATAATAACAATAATAGTAATAATTATAATAATAACAAGAATAATAAAAATAATAACTCAACATATAATAATAATAATAATAATATAATAATAATAATAATAATAATAATAATAATAATAATAATAATAATAATAATAATAATAATACAGAGTAATAAATAATAAATAATAAAGGGTACTATTTAATCTCAATGATAAAAAGTGAAATCGGTAGGGGTATTTAATAAGGGTAAAATAGTCAATTTAAATTTTAATCTAGAGTTTTGCAATTTGTACCAAACACAATATGATATCATCCGGGTCTGAATTTTTTGCTACCAAATGGTGAGATGAATGATTCATCTTGACACTATTCATATGAGTCATCTTGAGATGAATCATCATTCTTCATCTTGAGATGATTACCAAACGCAGCCTTAGTCTATACGTCCACCACGTAATATGCCCACTTATTACTCATTTGTGAATTCACAATTTATATACATAGCTATTTTTAGACATAAATTCCACATGGAAATTTATATTTTTACCTTTGAATTGCACAATTATTTACAAAAGAATCATATTGGGCCGCACTTAATAAATTAAAAGTTACTTTATTAACTAAAAAGTGAGACTCAAAAGATTCTATGAATATTTTTTTGGACAGAGGGAGTAGTTTATTTTGAAATTTAGATAGAATATTACTCTATCTGTCACACATTATTATTTTTTGATACGAAATTTTAAGAGAATATGTTTTAAGATAAAGTGTAGTGTTTACTACTCTCTTCATTTCGTCGAATAGGCTGCCATTTATTTTTGACAATTTTGGCACACGCTTTTTCACGTTTCATGATGATGAGTTTTAAAATAAATTTTTGAAGATTTTTTTTTCTTTTATAGGATACTCTGACAGTCGTAGTATCCCGTAAAAGAAAAAAATCTTCAAAAATCCATTTAATACCCATCATCAAGAAGCGTGGAAAAACATGCCAGAATTGCCAAAAACAAATGGTAGCCCATTCGACGAAATGGAGATAATATTTTAATAAAAATTTCAAACTAGAGCATCATATGTATAAAAACTTATTGATATTTGATCTTAAATAAAATATCGCATATCAATACCTTTAATTTAATATTAAAATTGTAAAAATCGGAAAACCAACAATCAAATTATGATAATTCAAACTTTACAATTTAAATTATATTGAGATAGATGCTTAGAGGTTAGTGAATGATTGGATAGTTAGTGATATATTTAATTGGTGAATTCTTTCTATTTTTTTTAAAAAAAACTATTGAAGTGGGACAACCCAATATAATTTAGAGAATATTGAATTAGAATGGATGGACTATAAATTAAAAATCTAGATAGATAGATAGAGTACAAAAATTCACAAGTTTCAATTAAAGTCGCTAGTTTCGAAAGGTTGGAAAAATGAGCGATTGCGTGTTGTATTATGTGTAGTGAGCAATGTTTTAAAAACCGGACAGAGGTCAAACCGGGGTCGAACCGGAATTGAACCGGTCAAAATGGGATCGAACCGGGATTGAACCAGCCAAAATCGGGAAAAATCAGTCCGGTCCGGTCCGGTTTTTAAAACACTGGTAGTGAGTGCGTCAGAATGCGGAGACTATTTATCTGTTGGGCAGTTTGGTCGGTAGCGTTGGACGTGTGTTTTACCAGCTCTTTCTTCGCAATTCAATTTATTTTTTTGATAGTTTCGTATATTTACATATACGTATATTTGTTTTGGTTAAATTATGATTTGGACATTTGATCTAATTTGTAAAAATATGATGCAACGTAAATGCGTGACATGAAGAAAACTAATAAAATACGAGAGAGATAAATCTCAGATTCAATAATATTCAAAACTGTCGTCCACCATTGTCCAACAATGCATAAATACGAAACCCTAATCACTGAAAAACAAGAAATAACAAAAGGACCCCAAACAAAAATCCAAAAATACGAAATAACCCAAAAAAACTATAAAATTGTAGTTTTGACCCTCTAAACGATGGAATTTACCCGAAATCCATCACACATCATGGCAAAGCAATGTGTATTGCTCAGCACATCGTTTCCACCCGAAAAACACTAGGATTTTGCCAAATTCTGAAACTTGCACGAATTCTTCGGATGATCAAGACGTTGCATAAATCGTGCCACATCATGTTCCCCGGGGTAGAGAAGATTCGTCCTCGAATCTGGAATAGCATCGTCGTCGGACGAGGAGTCACCAACAAAAGGCACGAGGTGTTTGACGTTGAACACGTCAGAAGTATGTATATGACTCGGCAAAAGGAGACGATAGGTGTTAGAGTTGATCTTCTCAACAATCTCAACAGGGCCGATTTTCTTGGTAGCGAGCTTTGAGTATTCTCGAGCTGGAAAACGATCCTTGGTTAAAATAGCCCACACAAAATCACCGACCTTGAAGTCAACTGCACGGCACTTAAGGTCAGCATCAACTTTATACTTCTCCGTAGTGGTCACCAACTGAGAGTGTGTCTGTTGATGAACCTGTTGCAGGTGGCCAATAAA
Organism: Mentha longifolia; assembly: GCA_001642375.2. NCBI lineage: Eukaryota > Viridiplantae > Streptophyta > Magnoliopsida > Lamiales > Lamiaceae > Mentha > Mentha longifolia. Next base: position 13,961,608 of record CM038112.1, read on the forward strand.
GTCATCAGCAGTAGCGTGGGGACGAACCTTACTGGGCAACGCAAGCAAATCGAGGGGACCACGAGGGGCTAGACCATATACCACGTAGAATGGACTAAAACGAGTAGAGCGGTTCACAGCGTGATTATGAGCGAATTCAGCTTGAGGGAGCTTGAGGTCCCACGCCTTGGGATGATCGCCTACCAAACAGCGCAAGAGGTTACTGAGAGAACGGTTGACAACCTCTGTCTGTCCGTCGGTCTGCGGATGATAAGCACTACTGAAATTCAATTGAGTATTGACAGTTCGCCACAAACTCCGCCAAAAGTGGCTCACAAAGCGAGTATCCCGATCTGACACTATAGAGGTAGACATACCATGTAGATGATAAACATCGCGAAAATATAGCTGAGCAACAGAGACAACATCAGAAGTCTTCTTGCAGGGAATGAAATGAACCATCTTCGAAAAACGATCAACCACGACATAAATAGAGTCATTCCCGCGTTGGGTACGAGGGAGACCAAGAACAAAATCCATACTGACATCGGACCACGATTGAGTAGGAATAGGTAAAGGCATGTATAAGCCAACATTAGTAGCAGCGCCCTTGGCAAGCTGACAGACATGGCAGCGTGCCACAAATTTACCAACCTCTCGACGCATAGAAGGCCAAAAGTAGGAGGCAACCAACAACTGGAGGGTCCGATCACGACCCATGTGACCCTCATTGTGAAGCTCCTGTATAATCTTCAACCGCAGGCTGCATGCGGGAATACGCAGTTGGGTTCCTCGAAAGAGAAAGCCGTCCTCCAATAGAAACTCCGTCGGTTCACCCTGCTGAATTTGAGTAAGAACATGGGAAAAATAAGGGTCATCCACGTATAAATCCATGAAAGAGTCAAAACCAGGGACGTGTACACGCAATTCCATAAGAAGACCATGACGCCGGCTGAGGGCATCAGCGACACGGTTACATACACCAGCCTTATGCTTGATGACGAACGTGAACTGCTGAAGATAAGATATCCAAGAAGCATGACGATGAGAAATCTCATCTTGACTGCCAAGGTGCTTAAGAGAGTCATGATCCGTGTACAGGACGAACTCCCGCTGGAAGAGATAGTGGCGCCAGTGTTTGATCGCTTGCACAATTGCGTAGAATTCAACATCATAAGTACTGAACCGAAGCTTGGCACCAGAAAGCTTCTCACTAAAATAGGCAACGTGACGACCACACTGGCTGAGAACAACGCCCACACCAGTATGGGAGACATCACAGTGGAGTTCAAACGGTAGAGAAAAATCTGGCAGCACAAGAATCGGGGCTGAGATGAGGCGCTGTTTGACCTCAAGAAAAGCAGCTTCGGCCTCAGCAGTCCACTGAAACTTAGTCCCCTTCATGCAGTCCGTGAGAGGAGCCATGATACCACTAAAGTGGGGTATAAAACGCCTGTAAAAGGAAGCCAATCCATGAAAACTGCGCACCTCTGTAATAGAAGAGGGAATCGGCCAATTGGAGACAGCGTAGACTTTCGCGGGGTCAACCATGAGACCGTCTCGCGAGACGACATAACCAAGGAACTGAATGGACGTCGTCAAGAAGGCACACTTCGCAGGGGCCCCATAAAACTGATCACGGCGGAGGACAAGCAAGACCTCACAAAGGTGCTGAATATGTTGAATGGGGTCGGAGCTATAAATAAGGATGTCATCGAAATAAACGACGACAAACTTGCCGATAAAGGGACGGAGCGCCTGATTCATAACACGCATAAATGTGCTGGGTGCATTGGAAAGACCGAACAGCATCACCAACCACTCATATAGGCCTTCACTCGTCTTAAACGCCGTCTTCCACTCATCGCCCGTGCGAATACGAATCTGATGATAGCCGTTCTTCAGATCTAGTTTGCTAAATACACAAGCACCACCCAACTGATCCAACAAGTCATCCAAACGTAGAATTGGAAAATGATAGCACACCGTAATCTTGTTGATAGCTCGGTTGTCCACACACATACGCCATGTGCCATCCTTCTTAGGAGTAAGGAGGGCGGGGACGGCACAAGGGCTGAGGCTCTCCCGGATGTGTCCGAGGGCAAGGAGTTCCTCAACCTGTCGCCGCAACTCCTCATGCTCTTTCGGACTCATCCGATAGTGAGGTCGATTTGGCAACGCAGCACCGGGCACCAAATCAATGTGGTGTTGAATATCTCGTAGAGGAGGCAGAGCAGAGGGCAGGGACTCGGGAAACACATCTGCAAACTCCTGCAATAAAGGTTGCACCTCCACTGGTGGAGTAGGTGAAGTAGAGTTACCCAATGGTTGGGCCAGCAACACAAATACAAGGCCAGATTCCTCCATGGCGGTCTGGAAAGGAACGCGGGACAGGAGGGTCGCCGTGGGTGGCGGATCAGCTGTAGGCGAGGACGTCTTGGGCTTGGTAGGAACCAACACAATCTTCTTGCCACGGAACAGAAAAGAGTAGGTATTGCAGCGGCCATCGTGCTGAACAGTATTATCATATTGCCATGGACGCCCAAGCAACAAATGACACGCATCCATGGGAACCACATCACAGTATATAAAGTCCTGATATGTAGGGCCAATAGAGAAATTCACCAAGACACGCTTGGAGACCATCACATCCGTGCCTTGACTGAGCCAAGAGAGTCGATAAGGCTTGGGGTGTGACTCAATCGTAAGGTTCAGCTTGGAGACAGCCACCTCAGAGATAACATTCTCACAACTGCCTGCATCAATAATAAAAGTGCAAACCTTCCCACCAATAGTGTACGTAGATTGAAACAAGTTATTACGCAGTCACTCATTCTCGAGTGCACGAGGAGATAGAAAGGTTCGGCGTAACATCAACATGGGACCAACATCCCCCGAAACATATTCCGCATCCACATCATCAGCGTCAGCATCATAGATAGGCGTGTCAAACAAAGGAAGAGTCTCAGACTCAACAACATCAGTAAAAAGACCACGACTACCTGCAGGGAGTTTCGGGCAGTCCACCTGTCGGTGGCCAAGATCACCACAGTTGAAGCATCCTCGGAAACCTGGACGACCCTGGCCAGTGTTGGAATATCCACGAGGATGGGCTGACTGCGGCGCAGGGGCAGGAGGCTGTGGAACAGTAGGCGACGAACTAGAACCAACGGAAGGGTTCGAATTCAGCCGAACGTTGGTATTGACGCGTCGGGCAGCTTGTTTTTCCGTCTGGGAAGCGTGCTGGTGTGCTTCTGCAACGGTCAATGGATCGAACATGTTGAGAACATCCTGCAACTGGAGGCGCAAGCCACCAATATACCGAGAAACAAGTTGAGTGGGGGAGTCGTTAACATCAACACGGGCAAGAAATTCATAGAACTCGTTCGAATAGTCATCAACAGATCGGGAACCGTGGCGGAGGTTCTGAAAATGCTGGTATAATTCTCTGTCAAAGTTGTATGGCAAAAAGGCACTCCGAATATGCTTTTTGAACTTGTCCCAATAGGTGATTTTGGACTTGCCGTGACGGACACGGCTGACTTTCAGTTGCTGCCACCACGCTTGTGCACGGCCAGTTAAACGCATCGTGACGAGGGATGCACGACGGTCATCCGGAACCTCCTTGAAGTCCAAGATCTCGTCAACCTGGGAGAGCCAATCAATGAGCTCTTCCGGTTTGAGGCTGCCGTTGAAGGTGGGGATCTCCACACGAAAACCCTGCTCCCAACGTTGGTTAGGGTTTGGGCGTGGGGGGGGTGCCAAAAAGATTGTCGTCCGAGACAGTAACGTCGTCCTCCTCCATGTGACGGAACTGTGCGGCTACATCCAGTTGTCGCTCCAATTGTTCGACCTGTGCTTGCAGTTCGGCATTCTCGCGGCGTATATCACCAATCTTTGGCGGCATGACGAAGGATCATCTGTCTCTGAATACCACTTTGATGCAGCGTAAATGCGTGACAGGAAGAAAACTCGTAAAATACGAGAGAGATAAATCTCAGATTCAATAATATTCAAAACTGTCGTCCACCATTGTCCAACAATGCATAAATACAAAACCCTAATCACCAAAAAACAAGAAATAACAAAAGGACCCCAAACAAAAATCCAAAAATACGAAATAACCCGAAAAAACTATAAAATTGCAGTTTTGACCCTCTAAACGATAGTATTGCTCAGCACATCGTTTTCACCCAAAAAATACTAGGATTTTGCCAAATTCTGAAACTTGTGCGAATTCTTCGGATGATCAAGACGTTGCATAAATCGTGCCACATCAAAATGGTTCCACTTTAAAAAAAATTTAAAAAAAATTGCGACACCTTTACACACACACATATATATATATTTTGCAAAAATAGTTTATTTTTATTTTTATTTACAAAAATGGCATGAGTTTCATCAATTTTTTGTAAGTGTAAAACATCAAAAGTTTTTAAATGTAAAATTTGATCACAACACTTGTCGGATTGAGAACGACATATAAATGTATAATAAATTAGACTTTAATTTCATGACGATCGGTGATTGATCTAATCATAAAATAAGAAAATAATTATATTGCAACATTTAACTTTTAGAATAAAATTTGGACAACTTCGAAAGCCAATCGATGACGATAACCACGCAATTCGACACGTATGACATAATATTTTTATGGGAGGTTCAATTTCACATTTGATCTATAATTAGATTATCAATTAAATTGAAATCATACCATTTATGCAAATTACACCAAAAGTCGATTTAGCATATTTATTTTTCTAACCAATTTCTTAAAAAGGTTTTGAATACTACCTCCGTTCTTTTCAAGTTGTTACACTTTTTTCAGCAATTTTTTCAAACGTTTTCGAGCATCTTGATGATGAATTTTTTTTTAAGGGAATTTGATGATGAGTATTAAAAATACTAACATTTTAAAGAATTTTTCTTTTACGGGATACTACAAGTGTTGATGTCTTCCATAAAAGAAAAAAATATTTAAAAAATTATTTTAAAACTCATCATCAAGACGCTCGAAAACGCTTTAAAAAATTGTTGAAAAAAATATAATAACTTAAACAAGACGGAAATAGTATTACCAATTGCTAGTTTCTTGAGTTGACGATGCAGAGTTAACACTCGTACCCTTATTTCTCACTCTTATTCTTACTCTTGTACAGAGGTTTGCATCTTTTACTCGGAGTTTTGTCGAGTAGAAACACACAACTAAAGTAATGACCAACACATCCCTTTTCTCATTTGAATTCAATCTTTTTTTAAATTAGTATAATAGGAATTTAGCAAGTAAATTGAAAAGAAAAAAAAATCCACCTTAAAATTTCGTTCAAAGGGAGATGTCACATAAAGAAACTCTAAAAATCGGAATGTCACAACAAATACGGAGTATACAAAACCGAATGCTTCATCTCAATTCTTTTGAGCAGATATCAACGTAAGAAACACACAAGTAGTGATGTTACAAAAACTTAAGCCATCAAAAATCCTAATCTCACACAAGGCTTAAAAATAAATAATTAAGGGCGTAAGGGTGAGGATGAAATAGAGATGCCATATCCGGGTTGCCCCGCCGTACGGGTCGGATTATTTTTGCCAAAACCACAATCATCATCATCATTATAATTGCCCTTCCATTTTCCATCAACTCTCAAGCTATATATCCAAGCATGTGGTAAGTAAATGAATAGATTCAGCACCTCCTCTCGGTGGTGGATTTAAATCTCAGAGAATTCTTTCAATAAACCATTAATGGGATGCTTGGTAAGAAATAAATGAATAGATTCAACACCTTCTCTCGGTGATAGATTTAAATCCCAGAGAATTCTTTCAATAAACCATTAATGGGATGCTTAGTATGATGGAATGGAATGAGGTGAAATGGAATGGACGTAGAAATTGGAATTAACATAGAAAAAATTTTCTACGTCCATTCCACGTCATTCAATTCCATCATACCAAGCAAGTCATAAGGGATGATTGGTATGATCATTTCTACATCATTTATACTTTCATTTCATTCTACCTCATTCAATTCCATCATACCAAGCAAGCCATAAGGGTGTTAATATGGGCCGGATCACACCCATAACCCATTGCCATTCCAATAAATCAAGATTTCAAGTTACTTGGCTCAGATAAGTAAACATCAGAACAACCGGTTGCATTTGCATTTGCACATGCCATCCAGGCTGCTCCTCAGCAGGGGAATTATCATCATTGCCTCCACCTTCACCAACCTACCTCCACATCACCATCCATCATTATTATTATTATTATTATTATTACAAAAAAAGAAAGAAAGAAAGAATTCAAGGCTCAGATCAGGAAACAAACAAGCAGGCAAAGAGAGAGCGACACCGCCATGGCTGCGAACCTCCAGTCGCCCCGCCAAGATACGGGACGCATCATTCTCGGTGCCCGACCCAAATTTAAAGAATTTCATCATCACAGCCTTCGCATACTTGAATTAAGGTCCCAGGATCGAAGCGTAAAACATGGATTCATGGAAACAGAAGCAAAGCATCATCAGTACAAGGGTGGAAATTCGAGAGAGAGAAAGATGCAGTGGAAATCACGGGCAAGAAGAGAAGAGGACCACCCTTTAAACATTCATCTCTTTCTCTCTCTGCCTCATTCCTCACTTGGGATTTCCGTACTCTCATCACCTCTCAATATATATATATGCCCACAACTTTTAGGTTTTCACCCCTAAGGGTAGTTTGGTCATTACCCAGTCTTTGGAGTTGGAAAAAGTATAAATTATTACTCGAGCATCTAGTTTTTCAGCAAATGGACAAACAATAATAAAAAAGCTTATAAGTGGTGAACATGTCTACTGAAAACCAACTAAAATGAACTCAACTTGCTACTCTACACCACAACACCCTCTCTACTTACTAGTTAGACATGAACACAAGCATGCCTATTTGCGAGTTTCAATCGGGCCCCCCGCGATCGAGCATGTCGACCAAAGTCATCCTCCTTGGAAACCTCGGCGGCAGCCTTAAAACCATAGGATCCTCCATCGCAATCGGAAGATGTGTAGCTACGATCACAATCCCCCCTTTCTTCCTATGCTGGTGTATAATATACTCGAGCAACTTCACGCCTTCAACATCCAACGCGACTGAGGGCTCGTCTAGCAACCAAATCGGCCTATCCATGGCTAGTAGCCTTGCTAGCTGCAGCCTCTTCCTCTGCCCCATGGAAAGCATTCTTGCCTTCTCCTTCACCAGTTTCCCCAGCCCCATCAGCTCTAGAGCCGGAATTGAGTTCCCTTCCTTCCCTTCAAGAAGCTCGTACCATTGTACATTATCGAGGACTGTGAATTTGTCCTTGATTGCGTCTTTGAGTGCTAGCCAGTTTAGTTGGAGCTTGTACTGATGGAAAACGCCAGAGTTTGTGATGTCGTGGCCATTCCAGAGGACTTGGCCTGCGGTGGGTTTGTTGAAGCCGGCTAGCATGCGGAGGAGAGTGGTTTTGCCGGAGCCATTGGTGCCGGAGAGGATGAGGGCGCTGCCATCGTGGAGAGAGGCGTTAACGTGGCGGAGAATTTGTTGTGCATTTCTCATGCATGAGACGTTGTTGAGGAGGAGACGAGGGAGATGGGGTTTCCGGAGTGGCATCGAGGGTGAAGGAGTTTGTCTGTGTTGGAGAAGAGCACCAGATTTTTTTAGAGATTGTAGCTGCCAAGTGAAATTACCAAGGAGTTAGTTATTCAATCTGAAATTGAAATAGCATGTGTAGGTGTAGTAATATATATGACATATTCTGAAAGAAAGAAACTAGTCCATTTAGGGGCAGAAAAATTTTGCTGACTGGACTTTATGCAGTTTTGCATTTTCACATCTGAATTTCTCTGTTCAGAAACTCAAATGGCTAAATTATCTCTCTCGTGTCAATTTCTCATCTACAGAACAATAGTCGTGGAATCTATGTTCTACATAACAAGCTTTTGCATGTTCTAGTGTATAAAAAGCCATCAATTGTAACCTAGTTCTTCATCTTACTTATCGTAGGTTACTTATTCTTTCTATAGTTCAGATATTCTAGTGCCACAAAACAAAGTCTACAATGCAAAGTGTAAAAGCATGCACAGTTCCGATAGCAAAATGTTTTTCCACACGTTCAAAAGAAAGCGAAAAATAACCAAAGCAAAACTGATAACTCATAGTATATTTTTATCAAATGAACGAAGAAGAGGCAACAGAGACTCGCTTTCAATTTTTTAATAAATTATGCATCAAACGTCTACTGAAGTAAAGTACGATTAGTACACAGATCATAGATACTGAGCAAAAGTTAGCCATCACAGAATCCATAACTATTTTCACAGAGCTCCCACCATCTGTTTTACGCGCAAGCAAGATCCTCGATCTTTCCTTCCCTGCCCCTATTCATATCATCACTAGACATTCGAGTTTAGACATTTTATCAACAACTGAGGACAACTTCTCTTTGTAAGCTTCTGGAGGAAGTTCAATTTCATGAAGAGATTTATCACTTTTATACTGCTATATCCTTCAGTTCGTTAGAAATTTGACATCCAAAATCCATTTCTGCCAACATATTGTGTCTCAAGATAAATAAATACATAGTGGGGTGTGTTGTGTTTATCACCTCCCGCAGTTCTGTTGAATTTGAATCTATTTTAATTCATACTTCCTATATACAAAATATTGAACCCCTCCACCAGCATATTCAAATGCAGTACCCAAATCAAGTGAGAGAGTAAATGGTTCTCATTCAGGTCACGATACAGTGCATATAAATCCAGTAATCAGATCAAAACTAATTGCTAAAATTGTTCAATAACAATGATGATCTGAAATGATAAATCATGAGAATTGTATGTGTATTGGGATCAACAATTTCTGCGAAATACAAAGATCATTTAATTCCCAAAGTACATTTCAAGAGTTTCCACCTTCGACGCAATCTTAATTCTAATTCAGCAACAAATATCATAATGGAGAAATTGAATTCAGAACCCAATTCAAGCTCATAAGTAGTTAAGGATCATTAGAATACCGGGGAGAAAACCTTAATTACCCGGAGGGTCGGCGGTAGGCCTGGATGGCGGCGGCGGTAGGGCTGAGCTGGTATAGTCGAAGAAACAGAGTGAGAGTCGTCGTTAAAAGAGGGAGTGAGAAAACGCAGGGTTGGATTAGGGAATGAAGGAAGCAAAGATGATGCGTAGATAGACGATTTACAGTATAACTGCCGCGGCGGCGGGAAAACGGTGTGGTCAGTGAAGGCTACGGCGGCGGCCTCGTGAGCGTATTTGCCGCGGCGATGGACGCTGAGGTTTTTGTTCGGGTGAGGTTTTGGTGAAGAAGAAGTCGCACTTGAGCCACCACGATTTAACGATTGAGCTATTTGAATTAAAATATTTTGAGTATTAATAATTAAGTTATTTTGAGTATTATTAATATATACTTCGTACTATATTCCTTGAAACCGATTCAAGAAAAAAGAGCATCGCAGCTCAAAGTCTCAAACAGACTCCAGTGTTCAGTGCGGAAGTTGTAGATCAGAGAGAGAGAGAGAGAGATGATAAGTGTAGGTAAAATCAAGCAATATGCGAACGTGCTCGATAGGCCTATCGGCAAAGGGAAGCAAGAGGTATCTCTAACATTCAGATCTTCAATCATTCTAATTTTCTGCACCTCCATTACCTCGTTAAGATTCGTTTCGTGAATCGATTTTTCCTAATAGAGGTGCACGGTCGAATTGATGAAGTACGTCGGAAAAATTACGAATCAATTTGTGTAATTTCTTTCATTTCTGCTCGAAATGCTGGAAAATGTTCCTCTCTTTCGCTTTTTATTTTATTTTTTTTTAAATAATAATTTATGATTTCAATAGTCAGTCACGTCGATCGTTTTGGAAATTGGAATTGGGGATCGCAGTAGCATTTGACAAAATAACATGGTGCAGTGCTTAAATTTGTATCATAATCTGATAAATGGTTCAGTTTTAGATTAAATAGTGTGGAGAAGATTTTGGATTTGGATTTTGAACTAAGGACATTTCTGTAGGTTGGTCTGAGTGGCTTTTCTTTCTTGTTCTCGGAGCTCGTTCAGTACAATCAGACACAAGTCGACAACATAGCAGAATTGGAACGAAGGTGATCTTCGTTCACTAGTTTTTTTTTAATGTTTTAGTATGAACTTAATGCCATTATATGTTTATTTTAAAAGAACTCTATGAATCTGTATATGATGAACAATCTTTGCATGCTTAAACATGAACCATTTGTGCAGATGGAAACTAGAAAACTTCCTTCTTGTCTCAGGTTAGAGGATGCTGGTATTTCTGTGGGAGCTAGGGTTCTGGAACTTCTCTGCCACAGGGAGAAGGTGGGGAGCTTTTCTATTAGAAAAAAAACTGGCATGATTTCACTTTTGTTATCTTCATAATAGAATGCTGGATTTGTATGTTTTGTTTTGTATAATCATGCATTATGACTGTGCTTTGCTTCATTAGTATGTATCTCTGCTGGTGCTACTCAAATTGATACTATTACTCTAAAAGAATTTAATGAATAGATGAAAAATATATAAAAGTGTTCTCTTTTTACTAGTCAAGCAGTCATTATTCAACTCGTTTATGGACCTACAAATTGTCATCCATGTTTAAATATTATTGCAGTATATTGAGATAATGCTACTTAGCTGTCTGTTTGTTGTTGTTTCCAACTTTCTAAAGATAATAGAAAACAATTGTTAAGGTTTGATTACATTTCGATGCTGTAGGGTAACAGAAGAGAGACACGAGTGTTGGGTATTTTATCCTTCATACACAGTACGGTGTGGAAGGTCTTGTTTGGAAAGGTTAGTACACATTGCACACTCCCTCTGATTCCATAAAGTACGCTGGAAATTGTTTTAATAGATTTGAACTGTTATCAATCATCTTAAGAGTTATATTTTCTTCCATGATAAACCTTAACCATAAAGCCGATATATTACGCCTATGAACAGCATCGTAAAGAATAAGCTCACAACAGATTCAATTGTTGATTATTGTATGCTCAGGTGGCTGACTCTCTTGAAAAAGGCACTGAACATGAAGATGAGTACATGATCAGCGAGAAAGAACTCTTGGTCAACAGGTTTTGTTCAATTTGGGCTCTAATAATTATTGCGAATTATTTTTCTTAGCTATTTTTATTGCAATTTCCTGCTGACTTGTGATTTAAATATTTTAGATTTATCTCCATCCCCAAAGATATGGGCGCCTTCAACTGTGGAGCTTTTGTTGCTGGAATAGTGAAGGTATATTTACTACATTCTGCAGTGCTTTCAAGTGATATTTTCTTTGTTAAATCTCTAATAGCTGGTTTTTCCCCGTCTTGAAGGGAGTCTTGGATAATGCCGGTTTTCCGGCTGTTGTAACGGCTCATTTTGTACCTGTTGATGGGCAACAACGCCCTCGGACAACTATCTTGATTAAATTTGCGGAAGAGGTACTTCCTAAACTATGCGACACGTATATAATGCTCTACATATGCTAAAACACAACCATGTATTTGTCTCTGCACTTTGATTGAGTTATGAGCTATTCTTGTTGCATTTGAACGAAGTCATGATTTAAAGTAAATTAGTGAGACGAGCTTCGTGTAACTAGGGAAAAGTAGGTAAATGTTGGAGCTAGCAACTGCTGTCATCTGTTTCACTTCTGCTTTTGTTCAAAAGCCTTCTTTGTGAATGAATCTAAAGTACATTTGTTGCTTCAATTTCTTTGAAGGTATTGCGAAGAGAAGCCATATTAGGTTGATGCCATTGCCAAAGCTGTTACTTTCTGGAGTCGATTTTCTGAAGAAATTACCAAGCAGTCTTATCTTTGACACATTGTTTTTATGCATTTTCATCTTACAGTGATGCAATTCATACGTTCTCACTCTATACAGCATGATATTCAGATGCTCCTCGTATGATTATCTAATCTCTCCAATGTATTGATAGAAAAGAATATTCATACTATTAAAAGAATCGAGAAGAGTTCGACACGATGTCCCATCTCTTTACTCACTTGAAAGTGGGATGTATGAATGGAAATTTCAATCGTTTATAGAAAAACGTAGATATACTCTATTATGCAGGTCTGTTTGAGCATATAAAATTAACGATATCTCACGCCTCGATGTATATACAGATTAGGTCTTTGCACTTGCCACACTTTGTATTTCACTCGCCAAATTATTGATGTAAAAAGCAAAGGATCATCGTACGCTAATAAAAGTGCAAATACCAAGTTTACATACAATTGAAAATAACTGTGATCTATGGACCAGTGTTGCGTTCTTTGATCTTGTTCTAAGGTTCAGGCGTGATGCTAGTTCGAAGAGTCGAAGAATAGTAATGGTGCTCAAGCTCTTTCAGGCTAGCAGCAGTCTCTTCTCCGATTCTAGTCAACTTGCTATTCGTATCTTCTGTCAGTTTATTGAACTCCTCAGTTCTTTGATCAACATGATCGTTAAGAGATGCAAAACCTGAGAAAACTGCTGTTTGTTTCAGCTCCGACACCAGCTTCAGCAGTGAGTCCGCCGCTTGAACCTGGATTTTATCCAGTCAAACATACAGCATATGCAAGAGAATATAAAGAGCAAAGAAACTGAAATACAGATGCATTTCGTACTTGACTGCAGTGTGAACTTAGGACATCGCAAACTTAATGAGGTCGTTTGTTTCATGGGAGGCTAAGAAAAATGACCGAATAGATAGAATTAATGGACCAGACACACATTTGTGAGAGAAAGAGAGAGAGAAGCAGATTAATGCCTGAAAAATTTTGTCGTTTATGTTTTTGCTTGCGGATTGAAAAGTAATTTACCAAGTATACCATGCTCTCTCATATAAGTAGCAGAATTAGAAAGAAAATATTTATAAACAGAGGGTATTGAAAAGAACAAATTTCAAGAACACCCCTTACCATTCTCGCAGCGCGCACCTCCATCATGAAGGATTCTTGGGAGTTTCGCACAGGTGGATCAGTAACCTAAAATATATGTATTCTCGTCACATTGACATTCATCGCGAAAGCTAGCTACGTGGACAGAGCAGATGCTCAAATATCATATGTACTTATGCAAGAGGGATTGCCTGAGAAGATATAAAATAACTTACAAAACGGGAGAAAGTAGTTCATGAATGAATCAAGCTATGAAGTTAAGTCTGCATAAACCTCCTTTTAAGTGAACGTGCTGAGCCTCGTTAGATTTCCAAAACCGTATTTTCATTTCCCTTAAAACGAAACAAAGATTCCTAAAATTTTGAAAATTTCGATATTGTCCATTTACTGCTTTAAGAGTCATCCCAACACACAAATTATTTCTAGAGAGAATGAAAGAAGAAAATGCGATGCTTAATAAACTACAAATGTGCATCAATCCATTTATTGCAGCTTGCCATCACTAATAGTAGATTGGTTATATATATACATATATCGATGAGGGGTATTAGTTTCATCTTTATCTTTTTCGAGATTTGGCCTAAAAATCTAGAAGAGGAGTGTGAAGAACAACTGCAAAAAAAACATTAATCTAATCTGAGCCCTTAAGAATCGACAACAAATTGAAATGCACCTAAATATCTGCAAGATGCATCAGCTGACAAAATCTTGTTTCAGTCTCTATCATCAATAACAAGTACTACTATAATAATAATAATACTCATAATTTTATCTCAAACGACAAAGAACGGATGATGATAATCAGCTCTGCAATAATAGAACAGTCAATTGCCATTACTCTTTGTATAGTTTCTAAAATAGTTTAGAGATCATTGCCATTCTGGAGGGGAAGCAAATTAATCTATATCCATAGTTCTATTCCACATGATGTTCAATATATTCCTTAGTAATTGATTAACTTAGGATAAACTTAGAAAGATCAATAAGATAATTATTTTCTGAATTGAACCACAACCAGCATTGGCAACTCTTGAATAGCAAAAATATATAGTGAAAAAGAAAAAAAAAAAAAAGGCACACAAATGCATACACATCCATGAACAGAGGGAAGAGTGACTATACCCGAGCTCCATTAATCATGAATCCGAAATTATCGACGAGACTTCCTACGTCGGTCTCCATCCTCTGCAAAAGCGTTTTCTGTTTCTGCGCCGCTGAAGCTGCGGCGGCAGCAGTCGGCCCAGCGGCGCCGCCGCTTCCACCACCCATCCCCGCTCCTCCTTTGTTCATTTCAAACAACTAGAGGAAATTCCGATTAATCTGTATATTTGAAGCCGGAGATAATTTTGTTCAATTGAAAAACCCGCAGTGAAAAATCTCAAAATTGGAAAGAAAAACCCTAATTACGGAAGGAAAAAAAATAAAAAAAAATTTGGACCATTTCTCGATTTATGCGTGTCATCCTTGCGCAGGGGCCATGCTAATCTTCTCTGTATCGTTCCAATTTTATCGGATGTCCCCGAAGGGACGATGTTGGCAGCAGCGCAATGCTATATATACAGCAACAGGAAGTTGTCAGAAACCGGTGTGGGATGAATGTAGAAGATGGGCTCTTTCTTGGGCTCAAAGTAGCCACCTCTTGGCCCAACTTTAAATTAAACTGTCGCGAAGTCTATTACATATACGAGAACATAAATTGATCGTCGTCAAAAGCAAAATGTTCCATTACAAACAAATGCAAAAGGTTAAAGCTGAAGAAATTTAAGAAGCTGAAAATTTAGGAAATTGGGAAAGACTTATACTGCTAAATTGAAACATTTACTCTTTAGATAAATAATTATAATTATCAATCTATGTATTATACACTTTGATAAATCTAATATAATAAGCATGCTCTAAAGAAATTCAACTAATTTATGTGTCCCGATTAATGTAGAGAGAGATATTGTGTAATGAAATTCAATATATTGTACAAATTCAAAAGAGAGAGAGTGATTAAGATAAACTTTTGAAAAGATAACAATATAAAAATATTGGCAAAGAAAAGAAAAGAAAAGAAAAAAGAAGAAGAAGCTGAATGTATAAACTATAAACTATAAAGAGAGAGATTCCTAACTTCCGCCCTCTCTCATCATTCCCTACTGAAATTTTCGCCGATTATCTCTCACCGGCGAATTCTCCCGCCATGAACAATCTAAACTCACATCTCAACCAGGATATTCACGACCATTCCCAATTCGATCCGCCGTCGTCGCACGACGAATTCCTCCACCACATGATGTCCCTCACTTCCGCCTTCCCTTGGGCCGACGACCAGACGTCGGGGCAGCACCAGATCAGCGGCAGAGCAACGATGTTTCAGCAGCAGCTGATGCTCTCCCGCAGCCTCACCGCCGCGAGCGATCGAGACGGCGTCGTCGACCGCCACTCCTTGAAGCCTGATATCACGGTCGGTTTTTTACTCTCTACGATTATTCTAGTAGATTGTACTCCTGTGCTAATCAATTGGCGATTAATGCAGGAAAATGATGCGTCGATTGAAGCTCTCTTCAATGACTTCACTGATTCGCTAGGTCAAACAACAAATCAAGCCCCGCATTTCCATCACTCTCAGGTTTAATTCCTTCTGCACTCTCCTTTTCTCGATCCTAGTTTTTCTTCCCTAAATTTTTAAAAAAGAAATGGATAATTTCAGGCCGATAGTTTTGGAGTCTCTGCGGCGGCGACGGCGGCGGCGGCGGCCGGACAGCCTAGACAGCGGGTGAGGGCCAGGCGTGGGCAGGCCACCGACCCTCACAGTATTGCTGAAAGGGTGGGTTAGTCCATTTTTTCATTTTTGCTACTTTGAAAATTCTTTTTTGCTCCTTTAAAAAAAATAAACTATTTTTTATTTTTTTGCTTATAATTCATAAGTATCACTTTTTTTTAAGTATTACTAATATTAAAAAAATGATGATTCCTATTATTATATTTGTGATTCGGTACTGTTATTTAGCGAATATTTGGTTTTGATTTTCGCTTTCCGGTGAAAATGAACTTTGGGCAGTTGAGAAGGGAGCGAATTGCGGAGAGAATGAAGGCTTTACAAGAGCTTGTACCCAATGCTAATCGGGTAATACTTTCGACACACCACTTCTTTTTTCTTTTTCTTTTTCTTCATAAGCAAAAAATTCTTTTTTTTTTCTTGTGTAAAATCAAATCTTTCTATATGCTGGCAAGAACTAAATGATCCAATTAGGGACTTAGATCGACTGCTACATTAAATACTATCATAATATTCATAAATAAATTCTGAAACTTCGCTGTGGAGCTGGTGTGGCGAATGACAAGCTGACAGCTTAGCTTGTTTTTTTTTTTTAATTTTATTTTATTAACTTAGTATTTACTTTAGACAAGATTAATAAGGGTTAATTTGGTGCTTAAATCCAGCAGCACGTGCTGTTTTGCGAATCATTAGTATAGAATGAAAGGAGTGTCGCATGTGGCACGTGTCGGTGTGAGAAAGTGTTTGGCAGAGAAAAAGTAAAGGGGTTGAGGTACATATCATAATCAGCTGAGAGCTGACTCACTATGATTTGTTAAAAGATTAATCACTTTCATAATGATGGGGCTTAGTATAATTTAATACTACTATGTGTGAAGAAGGAATTTTTTTTAATTCGATATGGTATTTTTTTTGGAATATTGAAAGATTGTGAATAGTTTATTAATGAGATTGTAATCCTTGGGATACTGAAGAGGTTAGTGATAGGAGTATTAATTTTGAGTTTCATTATTGTTTGACAGACAGACAAAGCCTCGATGTTGGATGAGATCATCGACTATGTTAAATTCCTACGGCTCCAAGTCAAAGTACCCTCTCTATCTCTTTTTATTTTTATTTTCTATATATATAAAAAAAAATTAGATGATGCTTCTTAAATATTCATGAAATCATGCTTATATTATAGTGGGTTAATCTCTAAAAGTAGTCACTTTGATATAACACACTCAAATACTAGTCACTCATATAAAAGACGCAAAATAACCACTTTTACCGAATACACGAATATATGAATCGTGTATTCATATATTCGTGTATTAAGAGTTAATTTTCACGAATACATAAGTCGTGTATTCATGTATTCGTGTATTCATGGGTAATTTGATAAAAGTAGCTAGTTTTTGTGTTTTTTATGAGTGGCTAGTATTTGAGTTTACTATATCAAAGTGACTACTATAAGAGTTGCCCCTATTATAGTCATGCTTAGTTATATGTAATTTGATGATCAAGTATTATTATGCTTCTTGTGTATAAAATCATGTTTATATCAATATTGTCCATAGATCATATTAAGATTAATGGTCAAGATATTTTCTTATTTTGGACCAAAACTAATTTCTATTACGGAGTATATTACTTCCTACATTCCTGATATATTTGTGAAAATATTCTTTTTGGGACGTCCCTATATATGTTATTTCGTAAAATAAAAAATACTCTTATTTATGTAAGTGAGTGAGACTCATTCTCCACTTACAACTCGTTTATCTGCTAGTATTTTTTAAAATTCGTGTTGATCCAAATCTAACATATTTAGCTGATATGAAGAGAGTAATTTTCTTTTTAGTAATTTAATTTTTATTTAATTTAAATATACATCGTCTGACTTTTTTTAAAAAAAAATTTCATTGTAGGTACTGAGCACAAGCAGACTGGGCGGGGTAGCTGCCGTCGCCCCACTACTTGGTGATGGATCCACTCAGGTAATACTATATAATAGGAGTCATATTTTAGTATATAAGTTGATGATAAACATCAACAAATAATTAAACAATTAAACATAAAGATATGCTTAAAGTTGACCTAAGAGTCGAGAAAATTGCTTCAATTGATTAATAACATGGTAATAAAGAAATTGCGTCTTAGATTAAAAGTTGTAGTCTTATGAACACTCATGGAAAAAGGCAACTAAAAAAAAAGAGCAAAAAGTAATACTGTAGTATATGAAATCACACGTCTCCCCTATCCTCATTTCCAAATTAACAATATTACGTATTTGATATTAATTGTCCAACAAACTAATCTTATCGAAACTAGGGTTCACAATATTTAAAGTAGCGAGACTTAATGAAATGTTTCCTGTTTTTTTCGTAGATTAGAAAAAATAATAAAAATTAGGTTTTGTCAATTTATATGATTTCAATTCTTTTCATATAGTTATATATTTCTCCATTTTCGAAGCGTCACAAGCCCATCTAACGCACTTATAGCGAATTTATTCCCGTTAATTCTAGAAGTAAGCCCTAATTTTGATCAAATCTAATGTAGAATATAGTATTTTATCAAATAATCATTGAAAAATGACTACTTACATTTTATTAGGTCTTATTAATTTGAGCATGACTCGAAAATAAATATGAACTCCACCCAATATCAATTTATTTAATGGTAATGGTAGAAAATAGCTACTTAACTTAAGAAAAACAAAAAAATAGCCACTAACTTATAAAGATATAAAAAATAGTCACCTTGACATTTTTACCCTTAATACTTAATACTTGTAAGAAGGAAAAAAGTCTTGAGATCGATCGATCCTGAGATGGGATCGATCGATCCTTAGTGTGTTCGGAGCGAATGGGCTCGATCGATCTCATGTGTCGGGATCGATCGAGCCTTAGTGTGTTGGGGTCAAGGGCTCGATCGATCCTTAATGTGTTGGGCTCAAGGGCTCGATCGATCTTTAGTGCATTGGGCTCGATCGATCCCGCGTGTTAGGATCGATCGATCTCATTAAGGGTATTTTTGTCTTATCAAGTAAAAGTGACCATTTTTTATATATTTTTAAGTTAGTGGCTAGTTTTTTTCATCCACTATCTTAGATGACTATTTTACATTTTGTCCCATTTATTTAACTCTATTGTATTACTATCTTTTACGACAAATTCGTATTTCAAAAATGTTTTGTTTTGTTTATGTGGTAATGGAAAGAAGAGTAATGGAGGAGGAGAGGAAGGAATGGAGCAGAAGGTGGCGAAGCTTCTAGAAGAAGACATGGGTTCAGCGATGCAATACCTACAAGGCAAGGGTCTCTGCCTCATGCCCATTTCTCTCGCTTCCACTATCTCCACCCAAACCTCTTCTTAATTACTCTCTCTCGCAAGTGTAATTTGTTTCGCCACCACTATACTAATCTTTTTTTTTTTTCTTTTTCTTTTTTCCTTTTTGAACCCTTATTTCGATTTCAAGTTGATCAAGATTATATAAGTTCCTAACGGGATAGGATATCTACGGTTAACGTTTGATCTAAAAATTATTGTAATATTTTTATAAATAAGTGTACAACAACTAGAAAATGGAATAGCGAGCCTGAAATTTGAGATACTCTGTTGATTATATAATTTTCTAGGCACGAATTTAAACGTGAAATGGGCCGTTTTCATATAGGCAAACTATTGAAAGCCCACCACTTTCCACCAACATCTATTAAGTATATTACTAAGATATCAAAATTAATAAAAAGATAATATAAATGGGCATGTGATTATAGGCTTTATTTTTTTTAAAATATAATTAACTGAAATTCAAAAGTCATATCACTAACGACTCGAACTCGGGACCTCAGGTAAATGCATGTTTATATTTTTTATTCCGTGTGCTTGAAATCTTAAGAAAATAAGATAAACCCCTAAATTCTATTTAAATTTTTTTATTAATGTGATACTGTCACATCACTAGAGTGTGCTCAGGGTGAGCTCATTGGAGCATTTAGACAAAAACAATACATACAGATGAAACACTAACCGAAATAGTATAATACACTTATCACAAGAACGATCGAACCAACTAACGATGAAATTATGAATATCATGGCAGTGAACTACAACTTTTAACGACCAAAAATTCAGTTGATACATAAGTAACATAACAACCAAAAATTCAATTGCAAATCGGTTGGAGAATCTAACAGACCGATATGTAGTGATCAAATATTCGGTCTGTAATCCGTCGTTAGGTAATTCTCTCGCAAGGTTACGTAGTGAGTAAGACTTTTTTTTTTTTTTTTTTTGTGTTGAGTTGGTGATCAGCCGCTAAGATATACTACCTACATCTCATATAGTTAGTCCACTTTGTTTTATTGACTTTTCCGGCACGCGTTTCCACCGAAACCTAGTACGGGTTATAAAATATAATTTTGAAGGTTTTTTTTTACGGAATACTATGAATAAAGCAAAGTGGACTAACTATATGAGATGGAGGTAGTACTAGTTTATTTAAAATAGCTTATAAATACTAACAACTTATAAGATGTTTATAAGATGTAAAAATAAGTTGTATTGAAATAGTTTATTTTTAAGGTGCTTATAAGCTCTTATAACTTTTTTTTTTGTGCTTATTTTGCCAAACATATTTTAAGAGCTTATAAGCTCTTAAACAACGGATAAGCTGTTTTAAGAAGCTTATAAGCTTAGCCAAACACCCCTAAATATTCAATACTAACGTCTAGTTTTCGATTGTTAAATCCCGTGATTTTTGTAGTGATATAAGAGGGAAATGCATTATAAAACTTTTTATAATCCACCCAAACGACACTCACATGTACACATCTATTCGAGATGACTCAACTCAAATACTAACCTATTTGTTTGAAAGCCTAATTTTTGCAGTAAAGTTGTTAAAATAGATACATATATAAAAGTTTGGAAAGAAAATTGAATCACACATAACATGGAAAAAAATCATAGCCCTTTAAATATGGCTGTCTCCCTAAGTCAGAAACTGCGAGGCACTCTCATAGTCTCATGAACATTAAAGTGTACAACCACCCCCCACCAAATATCATAATCTCATGGTCCAATTCTAATCACCTCTCACATCACACCATCACTAGCCGTATATGCCAAGAAACACTTTAACCTTTCTTCTTTTCTTTTTTTTCATTTTCTTAAAACTTGCATAAAAAATCTCGGTCCTATCTTTAATTCAATCTATACGATAGTATAAAATTAGAATTGTTCGAAAAAATTACAATAATGTCATTTTTTCTTTAAAAGTGACTACCAATTGTCCAATAATTTTATGAAGGTGATTTATTTTAAGGTGGTTGTGAATTGTCCAATGAATTTAGTAATAAATAGATTTAGATTATAAATAGTGTTTTATTATTTGCTAATATTCTATTTTTGCATTAAATCATTCTATTAATTTCTTTATTTTGATGTATCCATATGTTATCTATTAATTTTTTTCAATCCTATTTTTTTATAAATAATTTGTGTAAAATTTTATTGTGATAATGGAAATTTTGAATACATTGTCAAAAATAAAACTAATTATTAATTGAACGTTTGTAAAATAATATTAAGTTAGATTTAAAGTTATTGATCGATAAATTTATTGTGATTATGATTTATTGCTTAATTTTTTTTATGTATTATTTTTTTCAAAGACATTTATCAAATTAATAAAAGAAAATAGTAATTACTAATTATTTAGATAACTATTAAGAATTTAAATAAAACACCAAAATTTAATAATTCAAATATTGTAATATCCATAGTAGTTTCATATAAATGTAGACATGTAGTATAGCATATGTTTATATTTCTATTGCATAAATATTTAAAATTATATTTACTTATATTCTCTTAAACTTATTTTTTGTTTTCAATATTATAAAAATTAAATTTTATTAGAAACAACAATAATATATCTTCTTGTGTCGTTCAATAATGACGTGAGAGAAAATATATAATTTAAAATTTTTAATTTATTTTATCACTTTTTATAATTTATATGTTCCGTATAGCGCACGGGCGCAACACTAGTTCTCTTTAAAGTTTTAAAAAATTACTCATTCCGTCCTAATTTAATAGTCATGTTTACTATATTGAGTTGTCTCAATTCAATAGTCATGTTTCCTAAAATATAAATAAATTAGTTCATTAATCATCTCATCATCTACTCATCTTTCAGCACGTATCCCAATATAATTTAAATTCTAAAAGTTTAAACTATCATAACTTTGCTCATTTGCTCTCCGATTTTTATGATTTTTATACCAAATTAAAGGTCTAGATACGATATTTCATTTAAGATCCGATATCAATATATTTTTATGCATCTATGATGCTCTGTTTTTAAAATAATGAAATTTGCATTAACATAACAATCAATATACTTTATCTCTAAATACATTCTTCTAAAATCTCGTGCCGAAAAACAACAAGACTATCAAATTAGGACGGATGGAATAATATATTACACGCTCTCCATGTATCATATTTGTCCCCATAATTCCATTTCTACCCATAAAAGTTAGTAAAAGTACATTTTAATATTCATTTTAGTCTAATAGGAATGTGTTTCTACTCATCATTTTAATATACATTTTAATACTGACGTAACAGTATCAAGCCCAATAATTTTTCCATTAGAATTATTCTTTTAATAGGGTTTAAGTTATTTTTTGGTACGGTTTATTTTTATAAGGTTTAATATTCACTGCATTTAATGAGATTCAAAAATAACTTTAACATTCACTATTTATAAATATTACTACAAATTATGTTGAAAGATTTTATGCACAATTATTGCGGGCATATGGAGTAATATTATAGCACCCTGATTTTCTTTTTATGTCAAGCAAACTAAACTTACCAATATAACAATAGTAACCCCCCCCCTCCTATATCCAAAAAAGTGCAATGTTCTACTCTCTCTGTCCACTAAATCCGCGTCTTGAATATTTATGGCACAATTTTTTAATTTTTGTAATGATTGGTGGATGAAATGATTGTTTAGCGTCTCACATTTTGATGTTAAATGTTTTGGTTGAATAAAGTGGTGATTTGATTGATAAAGTGATGTTTTGATTGATGGAGCGGTGTGAGATCCACATCAAAAAATAGGTAGGCACATATTTTGTGAACGGACGAATGCGGTAATAAGTGCGCATATTTCATGGACGGAGAGAATATCTACTTTGGGCGTACACGAAAAGTGTGATATGGCTATTTTAATACACATGAGTTCACTTAACTTTTTACCCTTTTAATATTGTTTTTTGATACTAGCAGGAATTACGTGCGTTGCACGTATAACCTTTTATTTTACCTAAAAAAATTATTTTGAATAGTAATATCATTAAACTTAAAAAGAATCTTCAAAGTTTAAAATAATATTGATTGTGATTTCAACACAATATTAGCTAGCAGATATAAATAGTAGACAAAAGATGAACCAAACCATATTTTCTAAATCTTATATTTTTTCATAAGAGAAAATTATATTTTGTTTAAAAAAATTATTTGACAATGATAATCATCATAATTATGATAAATCAATCAGATTAAACAACCTAAAATAAAGAAGCGTAAAAATACATATTATATTATTCAAGTGGATAGTTGCGTGATTGTAAATAGTAATCACCAATGAATTATAAAATTACCTTGAATTCAAACAATTTCGAGTGTCATGACAACAAAGTCGTACCAATAAAAATAAAGTTCTATAAATATTACTCATATTTTGGAAGTTTGGCGAAAGTAATATTGAAATATCTATTTACATTCATTTGTCTCTCTTCCTAATTACCACTAATATAGTGCTTCGTGTACCTTTAATAGAACTAATTATTGAATAAATAAGAACATGACAAATTCGAATTGATTTACTCTTACTCCTTAAAGATATTTATATTCCTCATATTTTTTGTATTTGTAGATGTAATTCTCATTAAAGATAATATACATGTATATTCAAGATTTTGAGGATCATGCTAGGCCATTATGATTTTTAATGTGTATTAAAAATAGTTTACTTACAAGAAAAAATAGAATTCAATTTTATAAAATTTAATCTTATTCTCCTTGTAGATGAATATCAATTCGTGTGCATGATAATTCTAATAAAAGTATAATACTATTGATATTATCCTAAAAATAATTTAATAAAAGTATTAAATTTTATGAAGTTTTTATAATTATATTATTGCGTCGTGCCCATAAATAAAAGACATAAAATAGGCAAGAAAAAAGAAAGATTATATATTATAATTTATATAGAGAAAAGTATGAATTTAAATTCTATTTTTTTTACAACATAGTGATAAAGATCATGCTTCATGGTGTCGTAGAATAATTGATTCATATTTATATCACAATAATGTCAAATTAAAAGTTTAATATTTCATGTCGAGTCACCTCGGATGCGTGTGTGTGTGAGTGTGTTGTGTTTGTCTGATAAAAAATAAATAAAAGTTTTGCGTTCAAATGTTCATGTAAATATTGCATGCCATCTTCTTCTTCTTCTTTTCTTTCTTTTTTTTTGCAATCGGGTAGTAATTAAAAAAAAAGAGCTAAAAAATTGTGTTCCAAACGTAAGGATAATGTGTATTTAAGGCATCGTCGATGCTGAAAATGGACTAATTAGTTTTCACAAAAAATGTATAAATATATAATATTATATGTCTAGTTTTTTGTCAAATCAATACAAGAAATTCTTTTGCACAATAATTTATTGTTTCTTACGCGCCTCTTTCCTCTTACCTTTTCCCTCTTTCCACTTTTTCAAACATTTGATGGAAATATGAATTTATATTACTACAGTAAATATCATTTCATTGATACACATTAATTTATGGCATCATAATTCACTTTACTTAATAAAAAATTAATATAATCTAATACTAATTTATACTATTATTTTGGGTATTATTGTAGTATTTATTATTGTAATTATATTTTTTCAATAAGTCCACCCGTTAACAAAAAATGTGGAATTTTGGAATTAAATCAAAACATATATCTTTATTAAAACATATTAATTCCAAGATTCCCCTCAACTAAATATCCCAACAATATGACCATTCCATTTTATGACGTGGAATCTCACATAATTTGTTTAATTTTTACCATCATGTAACAACTTATTTAATAAATAAATAAATAAATAACTAAAATCTTAATGGATCCATATTTCACAGCTCACTAATTCGTAAAATACACTTCTATGGATTGAGATCCAAACTCAAATACATTTTCATTCATTATAAAAATTAAAACTCGTGAAACAAACTTTTGCGCTTCTTTTTACAATTGGAATGACTATTTACTAGTGAATATTTTATTTCTTATATTATTATTTTCAAAATTTATTTAAACTCATATATATCAGTTTGAAAAATTGTCCAACAATTTATTAAAAAAGTATAATTTCAATGATAAATAACACCCAAAAATATAATTAACATAATTTCCTGGATTATATACTGTAGTTGTTTCCGAATTATAATGTGCATTAATATACTTATTTAATAAAAAAATCGCATTTTCATCTAATTAGAGTAAAGAGTGTAGAGAGGTGATAGGAGAGAGAACAATTTATATATTTATTTAAACATATAATATTAATATATTGATGAATTTACACTGAACACTTTTGTAGTATTGAATTTACTTGTATTTAGTGTCAAAAATTTAATTTTTATAAGACTTCTAATAGAAGTGCACTACTAATATAATTACAAAGTAAATAATATTAATTAAGTTTATTTTAAATTAGCAAGTTATCTTTAAAATAAATTTATAATAGGGACATAATAGGTAAATCAAATTTTGTAAAATAAGGCTCTTTCATAATAAGATATAGATAGATAGATATAGTCATATAGATATGTTTTACATTCTCTACTCCACCACAATATAAAATATTTTTTCATTTATAATTATATTGGTATATATAGGTGGTGTATATCATAAATGGGCATATAATAACATTAAAGAATGGATGGACCCTTCGAACAAGTTGGCCATCTTCACTCGAGATTGTACAAATTTATCATTATGAAGTTTTGTAGGTAAATTTATAATTATCTATGGGAAAGGTAGCAAAAATTCTCGACGTTGTTACTTCGGAGCAAAATTAGTTTTTAACGAAATATTCGGAGAAAAAATACCGTCACTTCGGAGCAAAATTAGTTTTTAACGAAATATTCAGAGCAAAAATACCCTTAATGTCCGCATAAGTGGTGCAACCCCCTCCTCTCACATACTACCTCCATCTCACTATATTAGGCCACTTTCATTTGATAGACATTTCGCTCATAGTATCCCGTAAAAAAAATGATATTTCAAAATTATATGTTAAAACCCGTACTAGGTTTCGGTGGAAATACGTGCGCGAAATGTCTATCAAATGAAAGTGGCCTAATATAGTGGGATGGAGGTAGTACGTCCAAACGCCGTTGAACTAATTAATTTTTTGTATTTTTTTCTTGTGGAATCCACCGATACATTTAGCGGGAGGGCGGGGAGTTG
Organism: Mentha longifolia; assembly: GCA_001642375.2. NCBI lineage: Eukaryota > Viridiplantae > Streptophyta > Magnoliopsida > Lamiales > Lamiaceae > Mentha > Mentha longifolia. The sequence goes on from CM038112.1 coordinate 13,987,804, forward strand.
TAAAGACATAAAATTTAACTTCAGCTCTCTTTTCTCTTTTTCTAGAAAACTGAAAACCCCTATGCCGCAAATTATTAAGGGAAATTGAAGAACCGTTTAGCGGCTATTTAACAAAAAAAAATAATAAAATTATTCCAAAAATTTGTCTCTACGTCCTATGAGGTCGTTTATAATCAGCTGTATAGATATATTTAAAAAAAAAAAATGTTGCATATCGACGAGTCTTGTAAGAAAATATTGTACTATGTTTTTGAAGCAATTAATTGAGAGGAAGGGGGTTTTGCACCATTTATGCGGACATTAAGAATATTTTTGCTCCGAATGTTTCGTTAGGAGTATTTTTACTCTGAAATAGCCATGAGCCATGTTAATGGTGATTTTGGTACTTTTCCAATTATCTATTTACGAGTTGTTGAAATAGTAATCCTCACATTGTTCTTGTAAGAACAAAAGAACCCCACGATACAGGAGTTGTCCTTATAATGATGCCCTAGAAATCATTGATATCAACACACACAGACAAAACTCTCAAGCAAGTGGTGGGGATTCAAAGTCACATGCTCTCTCTCTCTCTCTCTCTCTCTCAAGTTGAACGATGCCCTTAGCAATTTGGACTACCATAAATATAGCAACTGCACATGAGCAAAGCATGCAAAGATCAGATGATGAGAGAGAGAGAGAGAGAGAGAGAGATTGAAAATTCTTACAATGAGTGATTGTTTGTTGACTATCCAATCACTTAAAAAGAAAAGAGAAAAAAAAAAAAACCCTATTTACTGATAGTCTCAGACATTCTTTTGCACAAATGGGTTCTCAGATCTAAGCATTCTTTTGGGCTGAGCTCAAAATTTAAATTCGTCATAATTTGGTGCAGTGTGTGTAGTGATGGGGAAGGGAAGAATTGAGAAGTGACAGAAGAGAGTGAGCACACGCAGGCAAATGTATAAATCATTATATATTTGTATATACGTGTGCTCACGTCTCTCTCTGTCATCTCTCTCCTCTCTTTCTCTCTCTCTCTCCAGTCTCCACCATTACTTCACTGCACCATCTACCTCAAAACTGCTGCGTTTCTTCCTTGGTGTGTATGTGTGTGTGTGTGTGTGTGTTTTTTTTTTTTTTTTTTTTGTGTATGTGTGTGGCTGAAAACATAGTTAAGTGTAAGTTTAAGTTTAACTTCATTCTTTAGTTATGAACTGAAAACAGCTTTTGACATTTGGTTTCTTGTTTATTTGGTAGTATTGTTTATGTTGAAGTAAATTAATTTCATCACATATAAAGAAAATGAAATTTTGAATCTTGAAACCCTCTTTTTTCTGAAACAAAAAAATAAATTGTATATATGTTGTTTCTTGAAATTATCGATTTAGAAGTTATGAAGTGATTAGATTAATTATTGTGTACTTTAAATTAAATAAATGTTTTGGCGTGACTTTTCATGTTGAAGTTGAAGTTGAAGAGAAAGAAGATTTGGTAAGGTACGCCTATCTACTGTTCTGATTTAACGGAAAAATAATTACCATTTTTTTTAATAAAATAATATCTCAAACCACTCTTCCCCCTCCTGCAACACCAAACACTACAGTGACTGCTCCCAATTTTCCAATAATTCTTGCTACCAAAATCTGGGTCTTTTCACCACTCGAAAAAAAAAATGTTTTTTCAAGAATTTGATTATTGGTATCTCGCCTCTCCAGAAAATATGGAATTTCCGAATATATTGGCCTTATTTTATGTGATTTTTTCATTATCCAAACAAATGTTTTTTCTGGATTTGTTTCTCTCTCTTGAGTTTTTTTTATGGTAATTTCCTTAATATATTCATTTTTTGCAATGAGTTGGGAGGAATTATGTCACGGGTGTGGATGCAACTCAGAAAAGGAAAGATTTTTGTTTCCTTGATGGAGCTGATACGCATGAAATTATGGATGTTATCAAGAATGGAAAACTTATATGTACAGGTTTGGAAAATTGGATCTTTTTATTATATTCTGTTGATTTATTTTGTTTCCTTTCTTCAAGAATTTTTTTCTTCTGTCTTTCAATTCTTATACTTCTTACATCTTCCGATTATTTTCTTGCAATTACTACTTGCTGCTGGTGGCTGAACCTTGATTTCTCAGGTATTCTTTTTTCATGTTAATTTTATTACAAAAATATATATTTGGAAGCAAGTGATGCTGCTGATAAAGAAACACATATTAAACTAATAATTGCCTTGTTTTTTGCAATTGATTCTGATGTTAATGCTCTACATGTTGTTTGTTGATCGATGAAGTATCTTTCTGTTCCTAGTTGTGATATTTAATTTAATTCATGTAGTGTCATAATTAATTATAATAGATTTGGATCAAAAATTATGTTCTTCATTTGTTGTATACATATTTATTTTGGAGATTTAAATGATGTATAGGTTGACTGATATATGTTCCTTTTGAGGGAAATTTGCTTGAACTTGTGAGTTTTATATGATGTACTAATCAGATATGAAATTGCTCGAAGAAGTAAAAAAAAAACCTCGTAATCGGGTTGTTAATTTGTCTAGCACTTTTTCAGTACCTGATCAGTGATCTTGGCTCTGAAGATGAATTCAGGACTGAATTAAGAGTATATGTAGCGCCGGTTGATATTTTTGTTGCTAGATTTTCTTCCTTTATATTAAGAGGATATTTTGTTTACCTTGTCTTGGTTTTATGTTCTATGAATTGGATACGTGGTTCAATATTAGATCATGCCAAATTTTAACTATTGGGAATATTTTGTTCTTCACTAACTGATTACATAGTTTGTTGTTATAGAACTAGACGTATTCATGGGTGCTTACGATTCTTAGTAAGTATATGAGTAAGATTTAAGGTACTAAGATTTACTCGATTAAGGCTTCTGGATTCTGATTAATATTTTCATTGCCCTAACTTTTTGAACGTATGAAAAGTACCCAAAAAAAAAAAATTCTATTTCAATATAGTTGTCTTAAATCAAGTCTTGATGACCATATTATGGATTTTCAATTCCAAATTGTGTTTTCATGTATGTATATATAATATATAGTATAGAGGAATGCATGTTTGTCATATATTTTGGGAATATATATCTTTATTATTTACAACTTTCCTTAAATTTCTTTCCTCTTGTAAAGATTAAAATAGTTTTCTGAAATAGAGTTGAGAGTGATTTTTATTTCTCCTGTCAAAATGCAGGTTTGTTTTTCTTCTTGTTAAATATATAGTCCACTACTCGTCCCTTTTTTATATGCATCACCTTCAAGAGGAAATCTATATCATATGTATGCAGAAAATAACATGATAAAAACTGTGTGTTGGGAACGCAGTTAACTACTTAGGTTAAGATTTTTTCTGCATGAGTTGGTGTTAGATAGGTGTTTACATGTTTCTAACTCATATTGCTTTATCTCTTGCTTTGATATAGATATCTATGGAGAAGTTTGAAGTACGATTTTTTTTTATATTAAAGATTAAGCTTAAGGTTGTATAGTCTTTGGTTTCTTTTATTAATTTTGAGTTTGTTTTGTTTTTTAGGGACTTAAGTAATGTGTGGGAGGGATTTTAAAAATGAGTGATTTTATTGTTTTTGTAGGGAGCAATGATTCTTGAAAATTCGTTTGTTTTGGAAAAGTAAAGCATTCTAGTTTTAAGTGTTTTCTCTAGTGAATTGAACCTAAATGGAATGTGCATATGATTGTCAGTTGCGTTGAATCCGATTTTGTAGTTGTATCTTTCCCTTTTCGTCTCTCCTCTCCGGAAAAAAGTTTGAATTTGAAAAACATTCAATGCAAAGTGTCAAATCCATATTCGTTTAGTACTTTATTATATGATGCTCAACGGTCGACTGAATATCGCTCTAGAAGACATCTTGTGCTACATTATATAGTGATAAGAACAAACCTGCCGGTTTTCAACATTTTCTTTCATGTTTGACATCGATCTACCAGCCAGTTCCTCGTTTTCTTGTAGCAATGTGAAGTTTTATTCTGAAGAAATATTATTTCAGTGAGGTAAAAAGTGGTTAATATTGTTTTTACGATTTATACGTGTGTTATGTCTGATTTCTTTTTCTTTCGTTTCGTTAACATAACAAAAATAATCTGAGCTATAAATTCCTCAAGGACAGATATGCTGCATTTCTTGATTGTTCATTTTCTCTTTTCCAAAAAAGATATGTTGATTCTTTACATTTAATCATCTAAATTGGGTTTTGAAATCCTGTGTAGAATTCTTTTTGTTTGCAAATCTGTTTTTGTCCTCACAATTTATTGACTATTTTATTACACAAATATTATTACATTTGCCATTTATGTTGCATCTCATTGATTCTCTTATCAACTATATTTTCATCCTTGGTTGAATAGATTAATTATCATGGAAGAAGCAAGTGGTGCTACGAAAAATCTATGGAGCGAAATCTCCGATTCCATCAGCAGCAGCAGCAACCACCACTTCCCCACGAAGCATCAAACGAGCTATGTGGGGCCTGTGGCGTCCGCTTCAAAATTCAAAGGCGTCGTGAGCCAACCTAACGGCCATTGGGGTGCACAAATCTACGCTAACCATCAGCGCATTTGGCTCGGCACGTTCAAATCGGAGAAAGACGCAGCCATGGCATACGACAGTGCAGCCATGAAGCTCCGGAACGGCCTCACTTCTAGAAACTTCCCGTGGACTGAAATCACGGTCCGTGAGCCGAGCTTCCAAGACCAGTTCACTACGGACACAGTGCTCACCATGATCAAAGACGGGTCCTATGCCTCCAAATTCTCGGACTATCTGATGGGCCAAGATCGGGGCCAGGGCCTCCGTCTTTTACCCTTGAATGAATCTCCAGCCTCCCGATTAAGGGAGCTTTTCCAGAAGGAGCTCACGCCTAGCGACGTGAGCAAGCTCAATAGGCTCGTGATTCCAAAGAAGTTTGCTTTGAAGTACTTCCCGAGAATCGAGGAGAGGAACGGGGGAAATGCGGACGATGTCGAGCTCTTGTTCTTCGATCGATCGATGAGATCGTGGAATTTCAGGTATTGCTATTGGAAGAGCAGCCAAAGCTTTGTGTTCACTAGGGGTTGGAATAGGTTTGCAAAGGAGAAAGGGCTGAGATCAAAGGATAGGGTTATTTTCTCCTCGTATGAAACTAACGGCCGGAAAATGTGTATACTAGATGTAGCTTACGATGATAGGGATCGAGGCGGGCCCATTGTTGTCGATGATGACGTGGCGTCGCAGATGAAGATGGAGGGAGAAGATGAGATTGGGAGAATGGATCATGTACATGAAAATGGAGAAATGAAGGAGAATGTGCCTTCTATTTCAAGTAAGGGTCTCAAACTCTTTGGTGTCACAATTGTGTAGAGAATAGATACAATTTTTAGACATATGAACCCTTTTTTTTTTTTTTTTTTTTGAGGCTTCAGTATTATTGCAGCAAGAATTATGCAGCATGCATTTTAGTTTTATTGCTGCTGTATCAATTTCTTTTTATCAATGGTTTAGCTCTCGCAGTATTAAAGTATTGTTGGTGGGATTATATAATTATTTTATACTAAGTTCAATTTTGGCAAAAATAAGCTTATTGTAAATTTATTGGCAGTGGATTAGTATCTGATAGTAGTATATTTTTTATGTGAGCCGAAACATGTTATCTCAATTGTTTAATTACCAAATTTCCAGCTTTTATATTCACTAAGAACTTTCAGATTAAAAATATGTTAGATATAGACATTTTATTATATTATATTCCGAGGCTAAAAACTATCACCCTCTCTCTACTCAAGAAAGTTATTTTTTGATCGCACTAGACTCCTTATAAACTTGCCAATTGAGTTTAAGGGATTGAGGGTCTATCATCTACTATATTTTATTTTAATTTAGTTGGTGGAGATAATAGAAATCAATTTCTTAGGTTATTTCAGTTGAGTTGGAGAAATTAGTGCAGCATTAAGGCGATGGGTAATTCTATACACAACCCCCATTTTACTCCTCACAGCCCCCTTATTTAAAAAAAATAAAAAATAAAAACTAAATATACTAATTTGCCCTTTTGTCCCCTTTGTTGCTGGAAGCCGTAACCCAGAAATCCTAACTAGAAAAAGACATAGCCCCCTTAGTTGCTGCAATCGTTCTTTTTCCAAATCATGAAAGAGGATCTCAAAATTTGACTTTCTTTCACCATGGAAAAACCATTCTCCACAAGGGGAGAAAAACACCCTATCACCATCGAGCAATACTTCGTCGTAATTGTTTAAGGAATTTCTTTTCATGAAAGAGGATCTCTAAAACATTTCCTCTTAAAATAAGGTTCTTTGCCATGACCTCCATTTTCCAATTATTTTATTGTTCGTCAGTAGTGAGATGAACTTCTGCGATTAATCTTTTTGATACCTGAGGAGAATATATATTCTTCCGATCGTTTTATAATATTGAATTCTATCTACTCTGTTTTATTTGATTATATTCTCCACAATTCAATTTAGTAACTGGAATTTCAACCAGATGATGACAAGAAGAAAAAATCAATTTCTGAGATCATAATCTAGAAAGATTCGGTCGTACTATGATTTTCCTATGTTACACAGTAATTGAGAGGCTATATGCTATGAGGGCAAAATTGTATATTTATATTTTATTTTTAATTTTTTTAAAATAAGGGGGCTATGAGGAGTAAAATGGGGGTTGTGTATAGAATTACCCTAAGGAGATGGGCACCGTGGGTCCGGGGGTTTGGGAATGGAAATGGGTCCAAGAAAAGATTTTTTTTGAGAGATTAATAGAACATTTTTTTTTTTCAATCTCTGAATAACAAGAAAGAAACAAGAGACATTTTGGCATCTCGTGGCAATGCACGTGATTTGGAAGAACTTCGCTCCTTCTAAAGTAATTGCGATGGCGTGAAGATTGTTATGGAATAGACTACCTATCAAAGCTAAGATGATAAGAATCGAGGTGCACTATATGTGGGGAGGTAGTCGAGTCTGGTGCACATCTTTTCTTTGAGTGCAATGTGGCGCATTTTATTTGGTCTAAGATTTATAAATGGTTGAATGTTTCAAATAGCTTGAACTCTGGCATTCTTCACGGGTAAAAAAGGTACATATTGGCTACTAGTTTGTGGATATACATGTTTGAGTGTTGTGGGAAAATAGAGAAATAAGGTGATATTTGAGAATATTACAAAGCAAACCAAAGAAATGAATCGACTGTCATCGAAATCTAGGTTTCGGAGTTGGTGTTACGTTAAAAGTTGTTATTTTGTATAATTCCCTTTCCATAGATTGGCAATCGAATCCTAAAAAAATCACTCGATTGCCAATATTTTATTTTCCGATGGAAAACAAAAATATATACCGATGACATTTTCTTAACGGCGACTATAAAGTGAGCAAACCCGGAACCGAATTATTGACCACCCTTCCATAAAATCTGTCGATGTCAGACCCGTTAACTATAACGGCAGAAATGACGGTGAGGTTATGGTAGGATTGTAGGCAGTTAAATTGGTTATTCCATCTACCTAACAAGAACAGTTCCCGCGAAAATTATCCATCTAATTTCTCTAATTTATTTTGTAGTTTTTATTTGACCCTTGTCTGTTAATTAGAACTTTGATACTTTTATGCTTGAAACTTAGTAACATGGATCTATTTAGCATTTTCTAACTAATAAGTTGTTTGCAATAGCTTTTTCAATTTTTTTTATCACATATGGTAAGTAAATTTTCTATCATCGGTTTTTTTGTGTATTATTTTTCGATCTTATTTGATGATTAATCATTAATTAAATTCGAAAATATTACTCCTTGCATTTCAAGCTAAATTTCAAGCTATGTATATAAAATAATAATAATAGACTAGTAGATTAAGACATGTGGAATACTAAAATAGCTCAAATATACTCCCTCCGTCCTCCATTTAGTGATCCTCTTTTTTCAGCATATAGTATCCCGTAAAAGAAAGAAATACTTTAAAAATTTATTTTAAAACGCATCAACGATAAGCGTAAAAACACGTCACACATGCTGAAAAAATAGGGTCACTAAATGGAAGACGGAGATAGTACTATAACTGTATAAATATTGGAAGAGTTTATTCTTCAAAACACGTACTGCCTCTGTCTTGTTCTATTTATCCCATTTTATTATTCAATTCAAGTAATATATTCAAGTAATGAGCCAAAATAAAAGAGGTAAAACCGTAACAGTAGTATTTAATTTAAATCAGTAGTATATGCAATATTTGTTCCTTTTTCTTTTATGTTGAGGGGAAACTAGCTCCTTGTGGATAGGGCACTCTCGGTCCAAAAATAATAAGTACATTAAAATTTGAAACTTTGTACTACAAAGCTCAGAACGGAGGCTCTATGGTGATGGACAAACATATTTCACTTCTATGACATATCATTATCCAGGTTTTGCCGATTTATAGAGTTCAGCCCAAGCCTTCAATTTTTTCTAGCTCTGCCCCGTCTCCAAGTCTACCGTAATTTGATCCAATTACAGCAAAGCACTACTAAACGAACAAAATATTATAAAACTATATCTTAGAAAAGAAAAAAATAGGAACTGAAACTCTTGAGAATTTCATGACCTAATTACACGAAAACGCTATAGTTCAAGAACCTATTTGCGAGCTGCCAAGTTGCAATATGCTCGAACAAGAATCTTGCCTTATAACACGTACACATACATCGATATGTTAGAATGTTCTGGAACATATATGAACACTTGAGAGAAACAAACACAAAATAGGAAAAGAGGCGTAAAAACAAGACATGAACATAGGATTTCACCCCATAAAAAATCAATTTATTTGTACACTATTGTGACCAACTAGGAAGATAACACTACAAAAGGATTTTTAAACATAAGTAGTATCCCCATCTGAAGAATCAGAGAGGACACAAGAAAGGCAATAAAATTAAGAAGAATTTAAACAAGAAAATAGACTTGTCAATACTTAACCGCATACACACACGCGCGCGCACGCGCATCTGGGCTATTTAATTAAGCATTTTCATCATAAACATTATAGATGTTGCAAATCTATACACATATTAGATATTTGGACGAATAGAGCCAACTTGTACATACACAACAGACCTAGTGCATCAAATTGAACTTTTTGTATGTCAATTTGTTTCATTAGAGAATCATTAAAAATTGAAAATTTTGTATTAAGTTGCAAGAGGTGAGATATATTGTGTACCTTTTAACAATTCCATAACAATTATAATCATCTTAAAGTCGCACTGTGAAAATCCTGAAATCATATATAGTAATTAAAAATATATAAAAGATTTAAACAGCTAGACTGTTCATTGTCACTCATATATTTAGTTTCTCTCTCTATCATCAAAGTCAAGAATGCTCATACAAAGGAAGTGTCCTAGGTTGAATGTAACATTCTTTTAGTGTATCGTGTCATCATACGGTTCACATTATCCCCATGATCACTTTCAGATTCCTGTCACCAGTCATTAGAGTGTTAGTTGTATCTTCTTCTTTTTTTCTTCTTCCCTACTTGTTTCTATATGTAATAGTATAGCTAAAAGTTGACGTGGCCAACATACCATCAGTGCCCAACATGTATATACATATATATCTCCAATTTAAAATTTTAATTATAAGAACCGAACCTGCTTCGAATTCCACCAAGCTGCGTCTTGTTGTGGCATAAGGGCTCAACTCCTTGTATTAATTGGCGCACCAAGACTTGCACCTCCTGCACATCTAACAACTGCCATATTATCACATTACAGAATGGTTACTAGTATATATATCAATCAGTTATATATATATGAATAGTAGAAGTTGCACCTGCAATACTCCCTGTTGAGGAAAATCACTAGTGACATGCTTCAGACAGCTGGGCAATTATTTGCGACTCGGTAATCACATTGTAAATTCATATGATTCCTTCCTGCAGTTTCAAATAGAATTCCCAGATATGGATCGGCTTTCTTCAAGTAGCCCACAACTCCAAGGTTTTCCCATCACAATGTGAATGTAATATACAACGGCCTATGAAAATTGGCACGTGATTGACAAAACCTAGCAATGCTTTGAAAAGGAATAAAAGGTACACACTTTGGCACAAGTAGACAAGCCCAGGACATAGTTATACAATTTTGGTGGGACAAAGAAAACCAATAAACATAATATCTGAAAAAAGCTACAATACAAATTCTCTATTGCATTTTCGTATTGCATCTTCTATTGCGCCATCGGATGATCGCCATGTGTTAAGAACATTTCCATAATCAACATTTTTATTATCAAAAAGATACAACACGGAAAAGCAATAGAGGATCCAAATCGAAAAAGTTGTCCTTCGCATAGTTGATCAGAAAACAGCATCTATACGAATCCTCACACAACTTTCACACAACTCTATACGAAACATAATAAGATATGGAGATGCATCAAATGTTTGTAATTATACAATTGCGTATTCTTCAAATAAAATAAGATATGAAAATGCATCAAATGTTTTTTATGATACAATTATTTCTCTTCAAATAATCTTTTCTTTTGAGTGGTGCTGTTTGGCCACATTATGTTCCAGCCATGATTTCCCTATCCGAAAAGGGGAAAAGGGTAGATAAGTAAAATTCATTAGACCCACTAATCATCATTAATATTTTCTTAGTCATATAAACAATTTATACATAATTTGACCATAATATCCCCATTCCCGGACATAATGCGGCTGCAAACATTATTTATATATACATATCTATATATATATAGGTAGTAGATCATATGAAAACTTATCTTTACGTGAAAACTGCAACCCTTGCATTTTATGTATAAAATAATGCATTTTTGTGCAAAAATGTTACATAATAAAATATATTATTTTATATTATTTATATTTTTTTTATGCATATACATGAGAATGCAACATTTTATGCATAAAATGCAACACTTTTGTGCATAAAATGCAACATTCTATGATGGGTTGCAGTTTTCACGTAATAATTAATTTTCATCATAACGCATCCCTATATATATATATATATATATATATATTTCACAAAGAAGGTTTTGCCATCATCAGCAAATCCTACCTCAAAATCTCAAATATAAAATCAGCATATTGTTTACAAGATGGGCAGTTCACACCAATTACAAGCATTCTGTAAGCCATCATCAGACTAAACTAGACACCCTCAATCTCCTTTTAATGAAAACCATGAAAGGGGAAACGTGCAAAGAAGCCAAGCAATTCTATAAATGTTTAGGCTTTAAAACGAATCCCTGTCAACATCCCTAGTAATTTATGTTGGAGGTGAATGAATCCACGAGTAAAAAATAAATAAAATAAAGATATCCAATCTCATGAACCAAGCAAAGCTTACATGAAGGGCACAAGACTTCATTTCAAGCAGCATGATGGAAGGAGAAAGAGTTTAAAGTCACCATTTCATAAACTAGGATTGGTTAAGAGAACCAAGATACAAAATCTGTATTGCCTGAGCAGAGCTAACAACACCCCGGAATCAATTTACCAAATACCTAACCGATACTCTGTTGACATTGCGACTTGACATTCTTTTCACGATCAAAAACAGTTTTTCTGTCAACTCGAGAAAAAAAAATTCGAAGTTTTCTCTATATGGCTTCCAAGATCTTAAATTATGAATGTACTTACCCAGAAAAGTTTGTCAAAATAATGTCTTATTTAAAGAATACTGAGTGTCTTTGCTTTCAAGAAGACAACTTATAAGATCCTGGTATCCCATTTCGAGAGCTCACAGATTATTTCCATTTTTAAGCTTATAACCTCTTAAACATCTTACAAATTCAGAAAATACCTCTTAAATCAGGTAGCACAGTTCCTCATAAAATTCTGGTTTCCACTGGAGCATAGTATCAAGGAACAAATATTTTTCTCAATATTCTACTTCCTCCAGAGGTATAAATCAAGTTTTGATGAACTCGATAGCCTGCAAAATAAAACACTTTCAAGAATTTGCCTGAGAAATTTCACTGAGTCGGAGACTTCTACACACAAATACAAATTACATAACTATAGTTCACAGAGAGAATGTCAAGTATTGCTAGGGAACATCCACATGAGCTAATAACGTCTTGAGCCTATGTTGGGTCAAGTGAGGCAAGTCTCACTTTACTTTCTCTTTTGTTTATTTTTTAGGCCTTTGAGTAAAATTAGACAGTCTACAATGTAATCGGAAAATGATAGGTATCAGTCCATGAAGCACACTCTAGAGTATGCAGTTATTGCATGAAACTGGAAGTATGATACACAAGGTAGAGTAGCATATGTTGCAATTTTCTCAGGAGTCCCACATATCATGAAAAAGAAAACAGTAATATTTTGGCCTAAAGTAACTTCTACATATTAGTAGCCTTTAGTCATATATGCATTTCCAAATGAAAAACAACAAATAAAAGAAATTAGAAATGCTAAAAGCGAGTGTCTAATGAAGCCAGTGATACATCCATACATTTCTGCAAGAGTCCAAGTTGGATGTTGGATCCTGAAATAAAAACACCGGCGCAGGTAACATTTTTAATTCAATTTCATTGGTTCACAGAAAACACAATCATAATGCTTTTTCCAAAAATACCAAAACCTTGCTTTCTCTTACTTTTCATCCATTTTATACCAAAACTCTTTCTCCGTCTTTGTTCTTTCTTCTTGCACATCAACACCAATAATGCGGAGGCATTATATTTGATTTCATATCCAGCCATTTTAAGATGATTTATATGAGAAAAAAATTCCAGATGATGAGATTAAACAAGTGAAAAGCATATACTACACCCACTAATCTGGTAGTATATCCTAAAGAAAATTTGTTATGAGGTATTCTGGTGATAATCCAAATATATATACTATACCCACTAATCTTTCTTTTTTTTTGTATCTGAAAAAACTTTCAAGTCTCAGCATTAATTTCTACTAAGGATTATGAGGATCTACAAGGTTAGAAAATTTTAACTATTGCAGTGAATGATTGCAAGAAGAATAATTTGACCTCAAGGACCAGACAATCATTTCGCTTCTCTTTTCTTCATTTTTTTTATAGTTCTTACTATTTAATTAATTATATTTTTCATAATTCTCTAGTTTTCTTCACCACCCTCAATATAGCTAGGGTTTTACTAGACACTGCTTGTGTGGTGATCAATATAAGTTTCAGAATTTAGGGTAAATTTATAAGGTCCATTCAAAAGAATCAGGGTTAAATTGGTACTTTCCAATTTCCAAATCATAAAGGGAATGAGATATCAAATGAAGGTCCAAGAAAAACAAGTCAATTTAATATTCTTTATATACTGAGTTCAATTGGTATCTATTTAGAAAAGATGAGCAACTGAGGGAGTATTAAATACTCCTTCCGTCAATTAAATCACTGCCTATGAAGAGGCGGCACAGGTTTTAAGATATTAATTAGTTGTAATGTAAGTGGAATAGGGTCCCAAATTAAAGAGTACTTTTATATTGTGAATGTAGAATGAATGAGTTTGAGTTGTCACATGGATGAGAAGAGTTAAATGTTTAATCAATTTGTGTGGGGTATAAGCCAAAATGGAATAGGCGAAGAACTGGTGGACTGACCAAAATGACAAGCAGGGAAAGAACTGGTGGATGGAGGGAGTACATTTTATTTTATGCCACTCATAAAGACATTGGCCATTTAAGAAAAATACTAGGGGCTAAAACTAATTCCCCAAGGAAGAAGAGAAAAAATGAAATGACAAGGAAAGCTTATTCTTGGCTGTAAATGAAACATCTTCAAGGAAATACACATGCATGAAACCACCACAAGTTACTAAGTGAAATCATAGCAACAGCCATGATGCTAAACACTAACCAACAGCAAATGGCATTTTCTTTCTCAAAAATAGATATACATACAATAAAGAAGTAAAATAGTACACACCGAACGCAGGGGAACAACCTAGGGGTATTCTTTCTACAATGCAATGCCATTTCACAGGATTTCCCTTTTTCATCCAAAAGTTAAAATTTAACCTTAATTCAGCACTAAAGAAATCCAATTTTTAGATCATCAATGCTATTTTTCCAACAAAGGAATATATCATGTAATTGAAAGGCTTCATACGGTTTTTCAACCCATTCCTTGTTTTCAGGCAAATCAATTGAGTTGATATTTAATCAGGGCAAGAAAATGTTCCCTAATAAACCTACAGCATCTCGTAATCTTGGTAAATTATGAAATCTACCAGGAATAGACATAGCCATCAGTTGAGTGTCAGAAAGAACATGACATTAGTGCAGGTTAATGTCTGAATCCTCTTCTTAAAGGGAAAGGGAGGGGGGGGGGTGGCAAAAGAAAATTTTAGGAAATGCATATGCAAGATAAATATACCTAATTGCTCGATCTTTTACCAACCATAACCTTAAGACCAAATATATCCCTACCTATGAGAACCAACCAAATTGAGTTGAAGGAGGAAAATATGCTACTCCACCTCCTGTCTATAACTTCCGGGACACATTTCCTATGTAAATAACCTTGTGCATCGTTCATAGTCATCATGATCAGGGTATTTTAGTGGTCTTTAACTGAGCCAACTAATCTGACTTTATAGAACAACTTCTAAATAACTCAAATTGAAGTAACTTGATAATCCTTTGCCCAAACATAAATAACCAATACATTCAACGGGTAGCATGTTTTTTACTAAATTTATCAAACTAAGTTTGAACACCTTATCTTTTCATCTTCAATTTAAATGTCCATACAATCATAAAACATTAAATTTGGTCACCACCCAAATCTTCTCTTAACTCTTACTTGAAACTAAAGATTTTTGCAATTTATTCTCATTAGTTGTAGCTTCCCTTATCCTTATGCACCAAATAAATAATAATCTTGCTTCAGTTAATGTATATGTAGAAATATAGGTGCACATAAAGTAGTGAAGATAAGAATTTTACTAGTTGTTTACTTGTTTAGCAAAATTATTACACTCCTAAAATGATTTGCAATTAAAATATCTCAACAATGAACATGACAAGAATAACGGCTTACATGCAAGGTAGCACATTTATGGACTTCTTAATAACTTTACCCACAATCTCCCTGATGAATCATATTCAGATTAACTTTAGTTTTTGTAATATGATATTATGATTTTCTCATAGAATTAAGATCTGAGTAATTACTTATGTTCAATTGGTTTTACAATCAATTTAAGGCCCTATTGTCAGTACCTTGCATTTTCAATTACATATAAAGTAGGGCTATAAGTTACTACCTCCATCCCATATAGTTAGACTCTTTTGCTTTATTGACTTTTCCGGCACGCGTTTCCACCGAAACCTAGTACGGGTTTTAAAACATAATTTTGAAGTAAATTTTTTTTTACGGGATACTATGAGTGTCATAGTATCCCGTAAAAAAAAATTTACTTCAAAATTATGTTTTAAAACCCGTACTAGGTTTCGGTGGAAACGCGTGCCGGAAAAGTCAATAAAGCAAAAGAGTCTAACTATATGGGATGGAGGTAGTATATGCAGAAAGATCTCTACTTAAGCACGTGTTAATTGATGGGAATAAGCAATTGATTATTGAGATTTAAGATAATGTCATAGTTCAAGTTGAATTGTGTTAGTATCATTAAGTCTAGCTTTGCATGGATTCTAGATATCACAAGCAGCTTGTTATGGTGGTCGTTATAACTAGAGGTTTACCTGTGTAGAATTCATCTCATAGTTTAAAGTTTTCTTCTTGTATTTTGGCAATGATGATAATTCCTAGTCTCAATTAGAATAAATTTCTATAATTTGGGGATGATATTAAACATTGAGTCAACAGTATTGTAACCATGCATAAAAGTTGAGCATTTTTATTATGAAAGTCAAAGATTATCTTCAGCATTAATCATAACTGCCACCAATCAATGGAACATATAAGACTCACATATGTTTCCTATGAAGAAGACATAATCAAGAATCAAGAATTGATAATTCTAGATTAGGATTTCAAGAATTCCATAAGAAGACATCTAAGAATTTTCCTTTCAGCTACTTTGCCAAATTTGACAATATGGTTCAAGTGGCAGTTCACCTTATCAGTGTCGACTTCGGGCTGTTGACATCTCTTACAAGTGGTGAGAAAAGCTACTATGATGTTAAAGGGCAAAACCTAGACCTGAAAATATCATGGTTATTTTCATGTCAAGCAAGAAAATTAGATGAACATTAAGGCTCAATAACTTATGGATGGTTTATAGAATCAGTGCTAAAACAAAACTAATGTGCACATACAAAGAACTTGAAAGTAATTGTTAATTATATGATACGCTCATACATTCAACTATTTATTGCCCAGAACTCATCATAGCTATGAACAACCTATAGTCTTTTCATCTTTCATCTATCATATTCAGAAACATCTGTTTTCCTGGAAATTCTAACTAACTTGCATTATCAATCATCATAGATCTGAACAGCCTATAAAGTTTGCATCTTTCATGTTTGTTGACATCCCTTTGCATGAACTTCTATCTAACTTGGATCAATTCCACGCCTGTAATCAAAGTCAGTCTGATAATAGTCAAGATAGGAAGTTTATGATTTATGAATTAGAAAGCAAGAGACCACATATAGTCATAGCGAAGGTTTGCTACCGTTGAAGTAGTTGGAGGATGGATTTGAAATTAATGATACTAAATCCATTTGGATGTTCGGATGGGATCAAACTATGATGGATTCAAAAACTATCAGACTCATTTTAAACTATATAAGGTAGCACTTCTGCGGAATAATCCACCTGCTTCAATATCTCCCCATATTGTATCATTCATTTCAAGATTTCTTTCTAATTTATTCAAATTTCATTAAGAAAACACCCTTCATATAGTAGTAGTTACCATGTTTAGAATATATATCAGCACTAAGATGTCATTCAACACTTGAGCCCACAAAATATTGATTAGAATTCCTAAAACATCACAGTTTCATTTACATATTGGATTTTCATCATGACATTCATCTCATGCTAGTTTGCTTACTAATGAACCAGGCATTAAAACTTACAGTGTTTTGTAGACAAAATGTGGAAGCTACTGCACCCCTCCACCATTTCCTTACGTTATGTGTCTATCATGATAAGACATTAGAAACTCATTTGTTGCCCAACTTCTAGATGGTTCTACAATAAAGGCACAATCAAGTGAACCATTTGGTCTATTCCAAATTAGGGATTAATTTTGAGGTTATCAGGATTGACTATTTAGGTTTAATGTGACAGTATTGGTTTTGAGCATCATGCTAAAATTTGTTCAAAAATATTTGCTGCACACATGAATCTCTTATAATGTCAACTCAGAAAAAAGGGCATAATTTATAACAAAGAAAATTAATAAGGGGAAATGCAGACAACACAAAAGTCACTGAAGAAAACTTAATTTATAACAGTGAAAGAAAGCATAACTTATAAACTAAAGAAAGACATCAGAGTTCATGCATGTAGAGAACACAAAATTCAAACAGAACCGAATTTTCCACGGGCCTATAACAAGGAAACATGTAAATGCATCAAATTAATCGACCACTGAAATAAGATTTGAACAAAAAAAAAAATATAACCCATTCTCGCAGGAGATATTGTTCATACCTAAATGTGAGAAATTGCTTGCAGATATTTCAAAACTGACCACCAAAGACATCTTCTCCTTGATTCTCGCTCTTATCTCAGCCTAATTGAAGAAAGAAACGCAAACAGCTCGGATTTTTTTTAATAACCACATAAAATATAACCTAATAAAAAATCATCCTTTTCTTACAGCAAATAGAACAGCTAGAACGGAAGACATTAACAAATCGTAGCACTTAAGAATTGATTCGCAAGATAGATCACTGATTTTGTTGTGATAGCTGCTGGAAAAGGCTCAGTACTAATTTTACTCGCAATAAGAACAAATACAGCTCAAGAAGGCCCTAGAACTTTTAAAAAGAATTAATAATAAATAAAATAAAATTCACAACTCCCAATAAGAAGAACAGTAGTACAAGAAGCGTACTCATAAGAAATCATACGATCATAGCTATGCCAATTATTAGTTCAGAAAAGCCAAAGAAATACTGGCAAAAGAAGATAAAATCCCAAAAATAATCTAGGTACCCCAAAAGCTTGAATAATGTTGAAGGAATGGGGGTTTCGTGATTTTGTTCGCACGAAAGTGACGCGTGCTAAAGACCGTGGCACGGTCAATGGCGCTAGTAGCAGGTGGTCAGGTGTTAGTCCTTGAGAGGAGCGCGTGTGTGTGTGTGAATGTGAGAGAGAGAGAGAGAGAGAGAGATGAAAAATTGCAGCAGGAAAGAGAAGAAACTTGAACTTTACTCAGAAACAGAAACCAGAAAGGAGGAGAAGACGACATGAAACTGGAAGTAGAGAGAGAAGCTGACAGAAAAGAAGTGAGCACACGCATCAACAAATGCATAGCCTCTATACAATTGGCTGCGAATGCTCACTCTCTTCTGTCAAATTTTCGAATTTCTCATCCCCTTTCTCCCACTACACCATCAAAAAAAAAAATCCGATCAAAATTGATCCCAAAACACAACAGATCAGATCTGGAAACCAAAAACTCACCCATTTCTCCACCCGAATTCACAAAATCTCGCCGGCCGCTGCAAAAATCGAAACAATTAGGGTTTCAGCGAATTTTCCAGTGTGTGCTGTGTGCGGAAATCCCCAGCAAACCACGCCTCCTTTTTATAGTAAAAAAAGGAAGGAATCAGTACTTGGAGCAGGACCACATTGATTAACTGGTTCATGCATTACATCGAACAGTTGTGGATGATGCTTATCTCCTCCGCCATGTCAACAGCAAAAGAAAAGAAAGAGAAAAGAAAAGACAAACATCCAAAATTTGAAAAGCGGCGCAAACGACTTTCGCCGTGCTCCTCACCATTAGAGCAAAATTCTCGCAACTTCTTATCCATGGCCACCAGAATTATATTCATTGCTTCGAAAAAGGACAAGTACTGATTGTCGAGAGATAAAAGGACTTGTTTTCATTATCTCTTCAATTGAGAGACAGAAAGGAAAGGACGGACTATTTCCCCTCTCTCTCTCTCTCTCTTTGCCATGCGCTGTCGTACGATGGAGTCGTATGGGGTGACGTGGCTGCACCGTGAGCGTTGGATTTTCCGCCCTTTGAGGTGGATAACTTTGGGAGTTGTATCGCTGCTGATCAGGACTGTGATTAAAGGACCATCAACTTTCGGGATTTAAGATAACATTTTTTTTCCCCTCATCATTTTTCCTCGAGACCTAAAAAAAAAGTTTTGCCACACAACTTTTTGGGGCTATTTACGCTTTTTATAACTTGAATTTTGATCTTTTTATTTATAAATTGAATTTTATTTGATCTTTCCAATTAATCTAAACTTTTTATTAATTTTTTTCTAATATATTAAGATTTCAATACTCCTTCATTTCATCTAGTATTCGCTTTTCATTTTTACACACTACTTCACTCACATTAACGAGAGTCTCTCTTTCCAATAACACCACTCAATTACCATTTCTTAAAATTTAAAACTCATGCCCAAAAATAATAATAATAATAATAATAATAATAATACTCAACTGAAACGGAGATAGAGCATAGTGTACGAGTTCCAAATTTCTAAAGTTAGGGAATTGTTGAAATGAATTTAAATTTATGTTCCACTTCATGTCATCAAATACATGACGCCTGAAGTCGAGATGCAAACTATAAATCGAAGATTTAGATGCAAACTATAAATCGAAGATTTAAAAATAGTTCATGTGATTTAAGAAAGTAAAATAAAGTCTAAGTCACAAATTTTAGAAAATTCATTGTATGGCTTTTGGTGTAATTTTCCATATTTGTGGTATTATACTCCATATGGAATAGATTACTCGTGTATACGAGTAGAATGTATGGAGTATTATATTTGTAATAAATTTCGTTTATAATTTTTGAAAAAATGACATTCGTATTTTCATTGTGGAGTTGATGCTGCCCTTTTACCGCAGCCAAAGACTACTGGCGTCGGCAGTGGTGACTCCAGAAATTATGATTTGGGGGTGCAAAAAATAACTATATAACATTAATACTATTAAAAAAAACTTACAATGATTATACGTATAATACTAGTTATTTTTTTTAAATGAATATATATATATATATAATAGTACTAGTAAAAAAAAATATATTTTTTGGGGTACAATTGTACCCCCATTGCACCACATTGGAGTCGCCACTGGGCGTCGGCATGATCCTTAGAGATGCTACAGGTAAGTTTATTGCTGCTCGTGTTCTTTGTGTGCCGGGCCATATTCGAGTGGAAGAAGGGGAAGCATTAGGACTACATGAGGCTCTGTTTTGGATAAAAGGTCGTGGTTTATTACAGGTTGTCTTCGAAACTGATTCTAAACTCGTTTCGCATGCAATTTCTCAGTAAAAAGAAATCCATTCTGAATTTGGGGGCATTATTGATAGTTGTTCGGCTATCTTAAAAGAAAACATTTTATTTCGTGTTAAACATGTTCGTCGTGACGCCAATATGGTGGCGCATCGTCTTGCTAGAAGAGCTAAGAAGTTTTCAAATTAACTCTCATGAATGGGATGAACCTCCAAATTTTGTGGATAAAATCCACTTTACCTTGTTCTCTTTGCAATAAAATGCTATTTTCGTTTAAAAAAATAAAAAATGACATTCGTATCACAAATAAAAGTGATCAAAATTCAAAGTTATAAATCATAATTAAATGTCTTTTTTTTTTTCTCTTTTTTTTTTTTTTTTTTTTTCTCGATGGCCATTTTCTTTTGGTACCAACTTAAAAGTCTTAAATTATTGACCATCGCATGTAATACTCCATGTCCACCGAGAGTGATATGTCTTTTGTCATTTTGGTTTGATTTTGGTCCATTAAAAATGTGACAATTTTATTTTGACAGTACATGACTTCACCATGCCCTAATATTTTAAATTCCCTCATCTTATTATTTTTTTTTCTTTAAAAAAAAACAAAGTTGTATAATTTGAGTCACCAAGAGAGCATCACACTCTTGTTAAACGTAAGGAATAATATATTTTTTATAGTACTCACTCATTCGACAAATTTAGTATCAATATTTTATTTGATCGTTCCAAAAATATAGTTTTAAACATCTAAAATAAAATAAAATAAAAATTAATATTCATTATCATAACAAAGATTCTCTTAAAATACACAATGTGTCATTATAGGCTTGTAGCCGCCAAATATAACCACAATTTATCCTAAATCTCTCACTTTTGTTCATAATGTGAAAAATACCCTAAGAAACTATTTTACCTTTATAATTTTATTATGAATAATTTATTTTCTTAACATTTCTATTTGATCATTCAAGATTAAATTTGTGAGATAATGTAGTATGTGATGGTATATTTTTGTAATTATTTTTTTATCTGGTTATTTAAACTTTGGTGGTATAGTTTGTTTTTTAACACGAAATTTAAATTTAGCATGTAGTAGTAGATGCGCAAACTAATAATCGATTCGATTTTTTTGACACAAATTCAAAAAAAATCTTCCAATTCATGTATAGCATGTAGACCATAGTTATGGACATGGATAGATCGTCCGACCAACAAAAATATGTCGCTTCTAAACTTAACACAGGCGACGTCGTTTGGGCATAAATTGGAAAAAAAAAAATGAGAGAAAGAAACTCATCCTCTTCGCAGCTTCTATTAAGTTTTTTGAATTCCTCTCAAAAATTGAACCGATCATTAGTTCACATATATACAAGCTAAATAAAAACTAAACTTAAAAAAAAAAAATCAAGTATTCATAGGCAAATAAATATCCATGAAAAGATCCATGCATGTATGTACAGTCACAAGAGGAATGTATGTATGTATGTATGGAAAGCCAAATAGCATTATTGATGGTGAAACAGCATATAGGGCCACCAACTTTTACACTCACTAAATATTACTCCCTCCGGTACAAGATTCGTGACACATTTCTTTTTGGCATTTTCGGCACGTATTTTCACGCTTCTCGTTGATGAGTTTTAAAATGAATTTCTGAGGTATTTTCTTTTTACGTGATACTATGACACTCGTAATATCCCGTAAAAAGAAAAATACCTAAAAAAAATCATTTTAAAACTCATCAACGAGAAGCGTGAAAATGCGTGCCGAAAATGTCAAAAAAGAAAAGTGTCACGAATCTTGAACCGGAGGGAATACGTCCCATTTTAAGTAGCTCGATGATATATAATGCTACATTATACATGTTCATTGAACATCACCAGTAGAAAAAACGAATAAAAATGGTAAAAGTTGCCCTAAACAGAGAAACATCTCAGCCGTAATAGCTACCCCAAAATAAATTATGGCCCCCCTAAAAATGTATGTTGAGTATTGAGATTCATCTTGGTAGGTATAGATGCAATGAATTTAGTATAGCATGTACTTCATCAGTCTCATATATATCTTTCTACTTTTTAAATTGAAATGATTTTCATTTTTTAAGATAAATTATCTCATCAAAAAAGTGTGGATCCTACTATTTTTTTTATATATATATTATACGTTCTCCTTAATCTTTATGCCCAAATGAAAAAAATACGTTATCTTTAAAATGAAATGAGTATGATGTTTGTTTGTTTGCTGCTTTTTTTTTTTCACGATGGCTCACAGGTTACGTAGGTATAAAAGGAAAATAAATAATCTTTTTCCTATAATTTCACAGGTTACGTAGGTTTGATGATGTGGAACATCTCAACTTATATATTGATTGCCAACAAGACTATGACCAAAAAAAATCTCTTACGAGCTAAAATTAAAATAAAAAGGTAATTTATGGAATGAAAATTTATATAATAAAATCCGAGCGAAATCTGTCATACAATAAATTTATGAAACTAAATTTTTTTATCTAGAAAATAGATCTAAAACATGGAGTAATGATGTAGAAAAAATTATAGGACTATTACAATGAAGTAGGAGAAACTTTTGCTTGGATACTTCTTAATCGTTGAATTTGCGATGATAGTTTATGTAACCTGTATTTAGTGTTGGAAAATGTAACGAGACAACTAATTAGTGTGTATCATAATTGGATTTATTAATAAAGTACACATGTCTGCAGGCTCTGTACTAATAACAATTTATAAATCGAATTTAATTGGACTGAAAGACTTGCTATACTAAGAGCATTTTTAAGAGATCGCACTATTTTCCCGCAGCACTAACACAAAAATAGTGCAGAAATAGTAATTTATTTCCAACAGTTTATATCAAAATACAGCAGAAAATGAATATTTTAGAATATTCCTTTTTATTTATTTATTTTAATAAAATGAAAAAAATCAGATTAAATTGTATCAATAATTGTAATTTAAACTCATTAAATTAAGATGTGAAGTAAGTAGATATTATAAATAAATAAAATTACAATTCTAATATTCTTATAAAATAATAAAAAAAATATATATCAAATTGAATTGTAGTAGAAATAAAAATTAAATACAACAAAACATATTAAATAAAATACAAAGTAAAAAAAACAAAAAGCAAAAAAAAATACAATGAATTGTAGTAGAAATAAAAATTAAATACAACAAAACATATTAAATAAAATACAAAGTAAAAAAACAAAAAGCAAAAAAAAAAACAATACACGAACATATATCAAATTGAATTGTAGTAGAAATAAAAATTAAATACAACAAAACACCATAAATAAAATACAAAGTAAAAAAACAAAAAGCAAAATAAAAATAGAACACACTACACGACAATTATAGGGGAATGAGGGAGAATCTACAGTGTTACTGCATATTTAGTGGGATACTGTTCACTCCCCTATTTTGCCGTGACTTTGCGGTGGACTGTTGGAGGAAAATTGAGCACCAAAATTGAGCAAGAGTCTCACTATTTTCGTGCAAGAATTTCCTCCAATAGCCAATACTATAATTACACTATTTTAGTGAAATCAACAGTATTGCGCCATTAATAGAGAGATACTATAGCAATTCCACCATTCCACTATAATTGTCGTTTGTGTGTTTGTGTTTTATTTTTTTTTCTTTTTGTTACTTTGTATTTTATTTTATTTAGTATGATTTTGTTTTATTAAATTTTTATTTCTTCAACAATTCAATTTGATATATGTTTAAAAAAATAATGAAGCACAAAATAACAAAAATAAAATTACATAAATTAAGAAATTACATAAAATTGGCAAACCAAATACAAAACACAATTAAAACATGAGAACATAAGTGAAAAATACTAGAAAATAATACTGAAAAAGCTAAAGATACATTGATTTTCCTAATAATCCGAAAATAGTACTAGTAAATAAAATGACCGTTTTCCTATTTTTTATAATTTTATAAGAATATTAGAATTATAATTTTATTTATTTATTTATAATATCTACTTATTTCACATCTTAATTTAATGAGTTTAAATTTCTATTATTGCTATAATTTTATTTGATTTTTTATTTTATTAAAGATAAATAAATAAAAAAGAATATTTTGGAATATTCATTTTCTGATGTATTTTGGTGTAAACTGTTGGACATGAGTCACTGTTTATGTACTATTTTAGTGTTAGTGCTGCCGGAAAATATGTGAATCTCTTGGAGATGCTCTAAGTACGATTACAAAATTATTCAAGTGGCTATTTAGTAGGTTTGGTACTTGGTGTTATTGTTGTCTAGAAATACTGCTCCCTATTTCTTTTTTTTGCTATATACACATTTATGAAAATTATGCACGTGTTTATTTTTGTACATGACTTTATTTATTTCATCTTCCATTTACAAAGTGAGTCTTACTTTTATGTTTGTGTTACAATTGGTGGTGGCCAGGTGGGCCTCTGATTAAATTACCCTAATGTCCAATATGGCAATATGTAAAAGAAACTTCATGGTCAAAATGTAATATTCAAGCTTATGTTGCACACAATACAAATTAGAAAAATGATATGCTACTCTCCGATTGGTGGACATGGCACTTTCGTTATTTTTTCACTTTGGCATTGTTTTGTTCGTTGTTTTCAATTGTTTTATATTCTATTATCATAGAAATTAATATAAAAATTATTAAATCTACAATATAAATAAAAATCAAAGCTTGATTTGTTAATTTTTCCCTTCTAACTTAAAAAAATGAGTAATAACACAAATCGAATTTTGATTTTTATTTATTTTATAAATTTAATAATTTCTATAATAGTTTCTATGATAATAAAATATAAAACAATTGAAAGCATCGGACAAAATAATACCAAAGTAAAAAAATGATGAAAGTGTCCACCAATGGGGGAGTAGCATATCATTTCTCATACAAACTAATGATTATGTATTTGAATTTAAAACTTATGATCGAATCTAAAAATTGTCAAAAGTTCGTATACTTAGCGTCAATTCTCCCATTAATTTATCATTCTCCTCAAGAAAAAAAAAAATCAAAATAATCATCCAATAAATCACAATATAGTCCATAATCATGTAACCGATAGGAGACCCTGTCACAATGCCACATGACGCTGTTTCATGATTGTCATAAGTGGGCTGAACAAACTCTCAACTAAATGTCAATCCAAATTTGGGCTTCCGTAATAAATGTTCAACCAAATTTAGGCCGTGAAAATTCTCAAATGAATACAATGATAAGTAATTGTAGAAAAAGTAAAGCTCCAATGCCTATCGTGGGCATACTTAATATGTCAACGGATGACGTGGTAATATTTTAAATAATATTAGGATATATTATTAAGGGGGAATTTGGATTCAATTGTATTTTGATTGGATTCCAAAACCATCATAGAATATTTCTCTTATTAACTTTGATACAATATATATTTTAATGTATTAGAAGAGCTCGCTTGTTAGGGAGCTCACTTTTAAAATGTAACTTTAGAGCGTCTAGGTGAGAGCGTCTGTCTGAAGGAAAGCCGGAGCGCCTATCTGAAGGAAAGTCAGAGCGCCTACCTGAAGGAAAGCTAGAGCGCCTACCTGAAGGAAATCCGAAGCGCTTCCAGTTCAAAGCGCCTTTCAGGACCAAAACGCGCTTCCAGTTCAAAGCGCCTTTCAGGACCAGAGCGCGCTCTCAGGTCAAAGCGTGCTTTCAGAGCAAAGAGTCCACAGCAAAGCCACATGGAAGCGGAGAGACTGAACAGCTCGAAGAGCGTACTTAACTTAAAGCATGAAGGAGCTCGCTTTCATCACGCAAAGCGTCTCCATCCTTAGCCGCTTAAGCTTCAGTAGTGAAGCAGTCAACTTGAGCGAGAGCGTCTGACAAGCAGGTGAGAAGCGACAGCTGCCAGACCACGTGTCCGCTCAGGATTGCTCAACGGACTGTGATATGTCTAATCGCCGAATTTGCAAGGCTAGGCTTCACTAGTCAACAACTATCTTCCTAGGACTGTGCTCTATCAAGGAAGAATTCAGATTTGGATTAGACAAGTAAGGAACACGCAATCTATCTCTCCAATAGATAGATTAGTGTCCCTTACTATAAATAGAAGGTTCAAGCTACATAGAAAGTATGGTAGAGAGAGCAAGCAAAAAATGTAGAAATCATCCTACATCTCTCCCAAAGATCTTCGGATCTCAACTTTCTAGTTTATCAATAAGGCTTCAACTTCTATATCCATAAGCCTTAGAGAGAAATCCTAGCCTTCTACATTATGCTTCATTGTAAAAGGATTTCTCATTAGTTGGAAACTATACGAACCCAAACCCAAACCTAGTTTGAGAGTTTAGTTTGTAAATGTTCTAAGGCTCATGAGTGCCTATCGCATAAATTCGTAGGCTCGTGAGTGCCGATCGTATAAACTCACATAGGCTCTTGGGTGCCCATTGTAAACCCCAAGCTTTGAGTGAAGTTCATCACTGAGTGAAGGTGATGAGAGTGGATGTAAGAGCGTAATCTCCGAACCACTATAACTCTTGTGTTATGCGCTTTACATTATTTATGCTTTGATTTATTGCATACACACGTACACGCTCTAAGTGATAAACTGTTTTAAGTGCAAGATAACTAAAGCAAGTATAATAGCTCACCACATTCCGCACCATACACTCGCCAAGCGAGAAGCTTTGAAAGTGTGAAACACTTTCAAAGCGTCCCGCTTAGCAACAGGCCGAAAAATCGAAGAGAAGTTACACTTCTCAACACACGTATGCACCCCCCCCTCTACGTGTGTTACTCGCTATCTTGTTGGGTGTTTAGTGTATTTTTGTTTGATTTTTATAGTTTGGTGTGAGTTTGTTTTCGTATGTTTTGTTCGTTTTTATGTGTTCGTTTCGTGTGTTTTAGTCAAAGTTAGGTTCGTGAGGAGTTTTGGAAGAGAAGAGAGAAAAGGAGCACAAAAACGAAGAAATGAGCAAAAAGTGAAGATCAATTTGGGATGAACTAAAAGCATAATATCGAAGAGGAGTTCGATAGGAGCGCATAGGAAAAAACGGCGGTCAATTTCAAGTTCGGACGAAGGAGATATGACCGAAACAAAAAAGTTGCGTGCAGCGGGCCGAGTGTAGCACCCAGCGGGCCGCTGGACCTCAGCGGGCCGCTGGGCCCGTCAGTTTCAAGAAAAACGCGAGAGGGATACTCAGCGGGCCGCTGGGCCGGGCCGACTTGTTATGTTATTTTCCTTATTTGAGTAGGTTTTTGAGATCTATATATATGAAAACTATTGTGAACGTGAGAGAAATCTTTCTTCCTAGTTTTTAGCCCTTAAAACTCTAGATTAGTTTATATTAGTTTTTAGTTATTGCTTTGAAGATTATAGCTTTGGATTCAAGATTTAATTCAAGTTCTTTGTTCTTTCTTTCATCTTTGATTCGTAAGTTTAATTTGTGCTCTTAGATTAATTTTTTTACTTGCTTTCTCTAATTGCTTTATTTAGTTTAAATTTATTTGCTTTAATTTACATTAGATCCATGTTAAGATTTATTTGCTCTAGTTTAGATTTAATTGCTTTCTTTTCAATTCATGCCTAGGTAGATTTACTGCTTTCTTCTAGTTTAATTTATTATCCCGGGTGACAGACGGGAGTACTTTCTACTTGCTTTTATTTGCTTTCAAGTCTAGTTTAATTTATTTGCTTTATTTATTTTAAAGCCTAGGACTTAATCAAAACTCAAAACCCCCAATTTTTACTTGCTTTCTTAGTGTAGATAATCACATAATTGATTTCTCTGTTAAGCTTTCATTGAGATTCGACTTAGGGTTCATCTTACTAGTACTATGATAGACCTAGTCCTATTGCTAGCACTATTTTGGGTGAAACAAATTTTGGCGCCGTTGCCGGGGAAAGCTTTAGGCGATTAATTGTGTGATTTTATTTTCTGTGTTTACTTCTTGTTTATTAAAATATATATATATATATTCTTTTCGCGATTATTCTTCTCTCCCACTAGTACGTTTAATCCGTTTGTTGAGTGCTTACAGTGAAAAGGGAAGAAGAGATCGAGTTTCATGACTATGGTTTAGTCTTGTTAATTGAAGAGTCAAAGGTCATGGGAATGGTTATGGACGATTTTGCCTATCCCACATTCACCACACCCACCTACTACTCACCGCCGCCGCCGGTATATTATCCACCGGAACTTCAATTCCTTCCTCAATACCCACCATATCAACCATACTATCCACCACAATCACCCTACTATCGTCCTCAAAACCAACCATATGCACCACCATCTCAACCACCACCACATCAACCTTACTACCCTCCACCATCACCATATTTCTCACCTCAACCATCACTTTATGACCCCCAATCACCATACTACCCACCATCTAATCAACCATATTATCCACCTCCTGACCAACTGTATCATCCACAAGATCCTCCACCAATGGTGGTTGACCTTTCCGTTTTCATGCAAGAGTACAAGTTGGATCTGGAAGCTCAAGACGTAATCCTTAAGCGTCTAGAGACACAGGTAGAGCATATGTTGGACACAGTAAATCAAATGCAACAAAGTGCTCAAACGGGTGAAATTCCAGCTCAAGGACTCCAGCCACATCCAGCTCATGCGGTGACGGTTCTTAACACGCCTCAATTTTCTCACCCGACCGAAACACAGACCTTGCGACCGCAAGAGAGCTCGCAATAGCAAGGCTTGACTGCCGGACCATCCATGCAATCACAAGAGGGGTTGCAATCAACACCTCTGACTATCTCCGAGGAAAAGCAAGCTGCCAAGGATGAAGCTGAGCCTCAACTCCATAAAGCTTCAAAGCCTTATGTTCCACCTATTCCCTTTCCGGGTAGATTGAAGAAGGAGACACAAGTTCACAAATTGGTTGGTCATATTCAGTCCAAACCCAAACAAAGTGATCCTGGAAGTTTTGAATTGGAGGTGGCTTTGGATAGTGGAGAAAAAGTTTCGGGATTGATGGATTTAGGAGCAATTGTGAACTTGAGGCCCCATTCTAATTATGAAAAGATGAGTTCAAAGAATCTCAAAGCGACTGACATTCATATAGAAGAAGAGCCATTGCTTGAAGAGCTAGATCATGAGATATCTGACGCGGAGTCCAAAATAAGTGTGGGGGAGATGTGTGCTGACAATGAGTCGATTCTCAATTTTCGAGCCAAGGCGGAGGAAAAGCCAAAAGTTAGGTCGAGAATGGTTGATGGATTCTTTGGAGTTGTTGCTGTTAATAGAGACACATCGCTAGCTGCGACGGGAATTGGTTGAGAATTTCACATTCGTCGAGCTACCGATGTTAAACAAGCGCTTCGTGGGAGGCAACCCACATTTCATTCATTTTCTTGATTTTTCTTTTTATTTCATTTTCATCATTTTTACTAATTTTCATTATTTATTTTGCAGAAAATTCAAAAAAAAACGATTCCTCCAATCCACTTTTGTAGTGTTGGTGAGTTTGGTAAGTTGTTAGCTTCTCTTTTTCTTTTTCGTTTTGGTTTTAATTTATTTTCTTTAGTAGGTATTATGCTTGGTTTTCTTTGTTTGTGTTTATGTAGGTAACTTGCTTATGGGGTCCTTTGAGGATTTGAAGCTTGATTGCCGAATTGTGTCGTCATTAGTGAAGCTTTCTCATCCCTTTCTCTTTACTTTTATTGCAATGGGGACATTGCATGTTTTTAAGTGTGTGTGGGGGGGGGGGGATGTAGAAATTTTGTGTTAGGATTTATTTGTGATTTGTTTGCTTAATCCTTTTGTGAGTCTTTCAACATCTATGTGGATTGGTCAAGCATGAGTTTTGTTGTGATGATGAGGCTAATGATGATTGCTTGTTTTGATTGAAAACTTACTTGTGAGCATGTTAGGACTTGATAGATTTGATTGGTAAATGTAGACTTTAGCCTCCACGAACATGAATCACCTCTTTACCCTATATTGTGAGATTTTGAGCCTTGACTAAATATATGATGATAGTCCTTATTCTTTCTTGAGTGTGAATGTTCAAGCATGTATAATTGCCTCTAGAACTTGCTTTGGTTTCTCCCTCGAGATTGCATCGTGTGCTTAAAAATGAAGAAATGATTCTAGGCCATCTTTCATAGCCTTTTCTTTCCCTTTTACCTTGTCCAAATTTGAAACACTAAAATCCTAGTTAGCCCCTTTGAGCCTTGGAGATCTATTACTTAGATCTAATTTCTTTGGAAAGCCTTGGGTAAGGAATTAACGTTTGAATTGAGTTTTAGTTTGGATTGGGAGTGTGTTGTTGGAAAAATCTTTTGAAAAAGAGAAGAAAAGGATTAGGAAATTGGATTGAGAAGTTAGAACCTCCTACTCATATAAGCTCTATATATATGTAAAAAAAAAAATAAAAAAAAAAGAGAGAGAGAGAGAATAAATATAAATAAATGAATGAATAAGAGCATAAATGAGTAGGAAGTAAAATAGAGTTTTTGAAAGAAGTTTGGTGATGAATTTGAAGTTTTTGCCATGGTTTGAAGTAGTGTGAGGGGATCAAGAGTTGTTGAAAAGAAAGAAAGTTAAGTGAATTGAAACCTTTGGGATTAACTCACGTTAGCCAAAATTCTTCACCTACCAAAGAGCCTACATTATAACCAATAATAAGTCCTTTTTGATCTTTGTTTTGAGCACACACTTAAGCAATGGAGAGGTGAGACGATTTGCAAGCTTATGGTAGGCATTGTGTTTGTCTTGAATTGAGTGATTTGTTTTTCCTACCTATACACTTGAGAGATGAGGGTTCACTCATATAATTTCCATGTTGTGAGGATTCTTGTTCAAATAGGCTAAAATGTTGAAGTTTGCTATGAAAAGTTTGTTGGGAAGTTGCATGTTTCACTTGTATGCTTTGTAGAAAATACTGAAGCCTAATGCATTGTCACTTCGTAATTCATCGCTTGATATCATATCTTGAGTATAGTTTGCTTGAGGACAAGCAAAGGATTAAGTGTGGGGGATTTGTTTAGTGTGTTTTTATTTGATTTTTATAGTTTGGTGTGAGTTTGTTTTCGTATGTTTTGTTCGTTTTTATGTGTTCGTTTCGTGTGTTTTAGTCAAAGTTAGGTTCGTGAGGAGTTTTGGAAGAGAAGAGAGAAAAGGAGCACAAAAACGAAGAAATGAGCAAAAAGTGAAGATCAATTTGGGATGAACTAAAAGCATAATATCGAAGAGGAGTTCGATAGGAGCGCATAGGAAAAAACGGCGGTCAATTTCAAGTTCGGACGAAGGAGATATGACCGAAACAAAAAAGTTGCGTGCAGCGGGCCGAGTGTAGCACCCAGCGGGCCGCTGGACCTCAGCGGGCCGCTGGGCCCGTCAGTTTCAAGAAAAACGCGAGAGGGATACTCAGCGGGCCGCTGGGCCGGGCCGACTTGTTATGTTATTTTCCTTATTTGAGTAGGTTTTTGAGATCTATATATATGAAAACTATTGTGAACGTGAGAGAGATCTTTCTTCCTAGTTTTTAGCCCTTAAAACTCTAGATTAGTTTATATTAGTTTTTAGTTATTGCTTTGAAGATTATAGCTTTGGATTCAAGATTTAATTCAAGTTCTTTGTTCTTTCTTTCATCTTTGATTCGTAAGTTTAATTTGTGCTCTTAGATTAATTTTTTTACTTGCTTTCTCTAATTGCTTTATTTAGTTTAAATTTATTTGTTTTAATTTACATTAGATCCATGTTAAGATTTATTTGCTCTAGTTTAGATTTAATTGCTTTCTTTTCAATTCATGCCTAGGTAGATTTACTGCTTTCTTCTAGTTTAATTTATTATCCCGGGTGACAGACGGGAGTACTTTCTACTTGCTTTTATTTGCTTTCAAGTCTAGTTTAATTTATTTGCTTTATTTATTTTAAAGCCTAGGACTTAATCAAAACTCAAAACCCCCAATTTTTACTTGCTTTCTTAGTGTAGATAATCACATAATTGATTTCCCTGTTAAGCTTTCATTGAGATTCGACTTAGGGTTCATCTTACTAGTACTATGATAGACCTAGTCCTATTGCTAGTACTATTTTGGGTGAAACAAATTTTGGGGAATAACAAATAAGGAAATAAATTTAAATATATACCATAAAAACTAAACCCTACCAAATAAAACTAAATCCTTCTAAAAAAAACTCAACCCCAAATAAAAATGATTAACAACGTGGCACTGCCATATAAGCAGTTGACACATTAAGTGTGTCCACCGTGGGTAGGAAAGCGTTTCTGACTGTAGAAATATCAAAAGATCTGTAGAAATGGATATTTATTGAAAATTGTCCAATGGTTGGAATATGAATTGACATATTTCATAACATTTATAAGTAACCATTATGAGTAAGAAAAGTACCATAAGGATTTGTGAGTGTACGTAGATAAATTCACTAATTTGTATTGACAAATTTATATACGACAAATAAGTTAGTTGTGCAAATTCTGTGATCCGCTTGTTAAATATCATTCCGGTCTTAGGAAGTTGACTCATGTATTATATTCAAATGAGTCAACTTTCTAGTATCGGAGTGGTATAATTCTTATCTGAATTTGCCATCCTTAAACTTAAAGATTGGAGACTGGTTTTGGTCTTCCAAGAATCCGGTCTCTTCATTTTGTCTTATTGTGTTATCTGACGGGAAATTTAATAAGTAAAGAGAATTGGTTCTTGGGAATCAGACCAATTAAATAAGAAATAATTGATATTTATTACTCTCTCCTATATATATGTGCAGAGAGAAACGGCACGCCGTTTAAGAGAAAATTAGTGTAAAGTGGGAAAAATAAGATAAAGTCAGGAGAAAGTGTGAAAAATAGATAGAAAGTAAGAAAAGTAAGAATAAAATGAGGATAAATAAGTAATTTTGGTAAGTTAATCTTTCTATATATGGGGGACGTCTCAAACGGGTAATAAGCACACATATATGGGGACGGAATGAGTATTTGGCTATCACATGTGGTATATACATATTATAATAACATCTATATTTAAATATAGTTGCCCACAGTTCTATGCCAGACTTGTTTTACACTGACTCGAGACATCATGTATGCGTTTTGACAGTTATCCATATTTTATCTGCAATTAAGAAAATATAAACGCGTTTTAGCACAGAACTAAATTACCAATTTGTATGTCTTTAATACATGTTTCATAGTTCATTCTACATTGAAACATTTTATGTCACAATTTAAATAATAGTGGGTTCTTTCTAAAAAGGATGATTTTTTTTTACTTTAAAAAGGGGTGATGATTTTAGATACACTACCTACAAGTGAGGAATGCTCCCCTACCTATCGTGGACATACTTAATATGCCCACGGATGACGTTGTGGTAAAGTATTCAAAGAAAATTATAATTAATACTACCTCCATCCCATTTATTAGGCCCTTTTCACTTTATTGACTTTTTCGGCACGCATTTCCATCGAAACCTAGTACGGGTTTTAAAATATAATTTTGAAGTATCGTTTCTTTTACAACCCGTACTAAGTTTCAGTGGAAATGCGTGCCGAAAAAGTCAATAAAGTGAAAGGGGCCTAATAAATGGGATGAAGGTAGTATATTACCTCCATCTCAATGACTTACTCTCATTTGCCGTTTCGGTCCGTCTCACTTATTAGTCTCATTTCCTAAATGACAAAGAATATTTGGCTATAATTAACTCTCTCTCCTCAAAATTAATTATATCCACATATCCCCATTTTCCTTGGTTCTTGTGCCATTTGAAAATGAGACTAAGTGAGTGAGATGGGGGTAGTATCTTATAAAAATAAACCCTATAAAAAAAAAAACTAAACCCTATAAAAAAAAATTAAACCCTAAATGGAAATATTATTGACGTGGCACTGCCACATCAGCCGTGAACACATTAAGTGTGCCCAAGATGGGTAGGAGATCATTTCTAACCTACAAGTATGGGGTTAAAGACGACAACTTTTTATACACTTGAATTAAAAAAAAAGCTACCACAATTTTTTTATTTATTTTTACCACGAAAATTACATGCTCCCTCCGTCCCTTAATAAAAGTCCCTAAATGAGATGAGATGAGACTTTTATTAGGGGACGGGGTGAGTATTTTTTCTTCGTAATTTTTGTTTTTCAGGATACCTGATTTGTTATTCAAGAAAACAGAGGATTTTTATTTTCATAGAAAGACGAATAGGCAACAATTGTTATTGGAGAAAGAAAAAAAAATCAGTAATTAATGGCGGCCGAAGCTTACTCGTCGCAAGTTCCTGATATAGTTCGCACCGACGTTCTCTCACAATCTCGACTAGCTAGCTACAAGGCAAATTCCTTCTCCAATAATTCGTTCGATTCGATTATCCGTGGGTAGTTCTAATTCTAATTCTAATTCTAATTGTAATTCTAATTAAGGGTGAAATTTGGTATGAATTAGGCGCGGGACGCGTTCTACGCTTGCCTAGAGAGAGAAGCGAGCAAGAGGCCGACGGAGATGGCGTCGGTGGGGCTGCTTTTTCCGGCGGGATGCAGCAGAGATCGGGAGGAATACGTGAAGAATTGCCGCCCTACCTGGGTAATTAAATCATAGTATCATCCGAAATTGTGAAATTATTGGAGATCTGGAATTAATTGAAAATTTTGAATTAGAATTTGATAACCTTGTTGTATGGTAATGTAGGTGAAGCATTTCGATCGGCAGTACTGCGCGAAGAAGAGGGGATGTAGGCTGTTGGATGATCAAGACACGAGAAGAGGTCCGTTGACGCTACCGCAGTCTTCCACCTTTAAACCTTCTTGTTCTTGTTAATCTGCTTCAGATCTTAGTCCAATTCGTTTAATCTTTTTTTTGTTTTTAGTTTGAATTTCGATAATATGATGTTAAAGGGCAAAAGTTATACACGAGGATTCAAAAACATCCTTTTTTTTTTTCCTGGATATTCTAATTAGCTTGAAGATTTAATCATCATATATAGCACATAAATTTGATGTTTGTAGACGTCCCTTTCCACCAAATCTTATCTAACTAACTAGGAATCGAAGTAAGTCTGATGTTAATCTTTGTAATTTCTTCAAAGAAACCAATTCATTTTCATAGTGCAGTTACCATGTTTAAATAAATTCCAAATCCAGAATCGAATTGTCAAGAAACGTGTAAATGCAATCGATCACTGAAGAACAAATTTGAAATAAAAAAAAAATATGACCATTCTCGCAGGAGACATTCTTAGCCATCTCTTCCAAGTTCCAAGAAAGAAACTCAAAACACCTCAGGAAAATTATAAAAAAATTAAGTTATTTGACCCCATAAAATATGAGTAGAACTTAATTAATCATCATTTTTTTTTCACAGCAAGTACGAAAGACATATACTACCTCCATCCATTACATTAGTCCTCTTTGTTTTTTGATTGTTCGGCACGCTTTTCCACCGAAACCTAGTACGAGTTTTAAAATATAATTTTGACGTATTCATTTTTCACGGATTATATTTTAAAACTCGTACTAGGTTTCGGTGGAAAAGCGTGCCGAACAATCAAAAAGCAAAGAGGACTAATGTAATGAGATGGAGGTAGTACTTGACAAATCTGCAAAATCAAGGCTTTTCTTGAGGAAAAAAAAGAAAAAATGATTACGAATTTTACTCGCACAAGTTGAAGGCCTTGTAACTTTTAAAAAGAATTATTAATAATAATAAATACACAAAAATTAATATATTATACGTTCCGATGCGGATTCGGAGCATGAGAGCGATCCAAGCGCTTACGTGGCGCCTCCTACGGCCTCCGTTCCCTATTTATCTAAATTCTGAATTTTTATACATATTAAATCATTATTTAATATAATAAATTCACATAATTAAGATTTCATCAATCTCTTATTACCATCCATATATATTTTATACATATTAATTATATATATATATATATATATTAATATATTAATAATAATTATTATTATACTCTATTTATATTATACAAAAAATTTAAAAATTTAATTTGAGAATTGGAGGATTCGAACTCATGATCTCTCACATGATAAGCTATGTTTTGTACCACTATACCACATCACTAAATAATATTTATTTAAGGTTTACAATATATACATCCATTGTTCAATCTGCTTTGAATCATTATCAACTACATTATGTTCATTTTATAAAATTATAAATATATGTTTTGAGTATAAATATATATAATATGAATATGTTTTTTTTATTTATTAATTTTAACATGTGTTTCTTAATTTTTATGAACTTATACTATATAAATCATGAAATTTTTGATATTTATAAATATACAATAAATATTTTATTAATTTTATTAATTTATTTATTAAATGTTCAACCGATCGAACTATGACCAGAAAATATTTCAATGTTGAGGGGTGTTTTTGCTATTCTTCCCAAAATAGGATAAAAAAAAACATAAAGGAAAGAAAAAGAAAGTAAAATATTTTGGTTCGGGCTATCTAACACCATTTTAATTTTGAGGTGGTCCGCCCAAAAGATTTGATATTCTTTAGTTTGTATCGATAACAACAATTGACAAATTTTTGTAACGAAAAATATATTTTTATTATTAACACAAAATCAATTTTGAGTGGCCCATTGGCCAATAAATTTTCTAAATTCTTTTAGTATGTATAGATAGTTTTAATTGTCGATTTTTTGTAAACAAAATATATATATTTTTAATTAAAATAATTGACAATAATTAGACACAAAAATGAGCTTCGTGAGCAATTTTTAATTCGGATTGGCTAAACTTTTTTTTTTTTTTATTAAAATATTTTAGCCCTAATACTATATTGATTTTGAGGTGGCCCATTGGCCTGAAAAATTTCATAATGGAGATTTCCTTCAATGATTTGATTTTTTTTATTAATACGTATAAATAGAGTGCAACTACTCGATAATGAAGTGCACCGCATTAAACTATTTTTCTAATAAAATTTAACGCAATTTTGTAAAACAATTATCTCTAACAAATTATCAGAATACTATTTTTCATTCGGGTTGATCAGGCTAGACTGATTTTTAGTAAAAATATTTTTGCCCTAACATTATTTCGGTATTGAGGTGGTCCGTTGGCCAAGAAGTTTTTGATTTTTTTTTTTGGCTCCAATACTATTTCGATTTTGAGGTGGTCCGTTGGCCAAAAAGGTTTTAAAATGCTCTTATTATTGCAGCATTTGGCCCAAACTGAGATGAGGTGCTTACGGGTGTCGAGGATCTGCCGTCCGCGCTAGCTGTTGCCGAGGAGTTGGTGGACTTGAAGGCAGGTGACTCTTCCGAGCCCGAACATGGGGATGCAGGATGTACTAAGGATAAGGGGAAAGGTTGGAACAAGAAGGCTTTTAACGACCCAGCGCTGG
>CM038112.1:14025679-14146054 GCA_001642375.2 Mentha longifolia
ATTCCAATTTTGACGGGGCAATGCAATTCACGCTCGACCTCAAATCACACCCTCACTTCTATGTCTTTTGGGGGGGGGGGATGTGATAGGATGTGGCCCATAAGAAATAGAAGTGAAGCCCAATATCAAGCCAAGAGAAATTAGGGCTAGGGTTATGTGTAGATCCTCTATAAATAGGGGGAAAGAAATCTGTAAGGGACAGAAAATATTCGAATAAATTCATACGCTTGCTCCGTGAATGTGGATCTCATTAAAGATCGAACCACGTAATTTTTTGGTGTTCTTTTTACATTCTCGTTACGCTTTTTAATTTCTCCAAGAAAATCAAGATCGAACATATATGTACATATCCTAGCTATTTCTCAGGATTCTGCTTTTATAGTTTCAAATCCTAAAATTAATTATTCTCTCTATCTTTTTATAAGTGTCCTCCTTAGCATTAAATGTGAATATTGATAGGATGTGGCCCAAAGGCCCAGATCAGCTCGGCCCACCCAGATTGAAGCCCAATAACGAGTCAACAAAATTATCCAACTGCCCCACGATTTCTCAACCACCCGCGATGGTCAGAGTACGGACGGACATGCGAGAGCAGCATCCATGAATCACCCGTGACCTCAATTCTCTATAAATAGAGCTATCTTGTAAGATAAAGGAGAGGGCACTGTACTTACTAGTAAAAAGACTTCAATATAAAGATTCTCTTTTCCTCCGTGGACGTAGATCTACCCATAGATCGAACCATGTAAATTCTTATGTTTTTAGCTTTCTATAAATCTCACTATCGCAAAAAACACTCTAAAATCGACGATCGATCACTGGCGCCGTCTGTGGGAAACACTGGAATTTTATGAAACCGATCAGAGCATTTTGAGTAAAGATACGATGGTGAGACCAACCCGCTCCGCTACCACTGCCGCCGCTGCCGCCAAAGCAAAACAGAAGCAAGCTGACCCCTTCACCAATCCGCCTTACACTCTAGTCAACGAGGAAGAGGGTGACGTTAGTCAAGCTCAGAAAACTGCTTCCCAAATCCGACGTGACCAACAACCCATTCGCCGAACTCCTGAAGGCCACCTGGAAGATGTTCAGTCTGGAGATTCAGTTAGCAGCGATGGGCCCGATCAGGGTGGCAGCCGACGCGGCAACGCCGAACTCCCACCCGAGTTTGGAGACGCACTGAAGGCGTACTTGGACCTCCACGAGCAGGACTTTCGTAAGTTCGTCGGTCAACATCGACAACAAAGTCAAAACAGAGAAGACGGAGTCGAACCGTCACAAAGGCGATCCCCAAGTCTCCAGATTGTTGGAGACAGGGAGGCCGAACTTCCCCAAGGCGACAAAACAATCGCCGTGGGAACAACCGCGCTTCACCTCGGCGCGGATCAACGTCACCTCGTCAGAACGCCATTCCACCTCGGCGTGACGAAGGAAACACCTACCAGGGAAGATTCACCGTGTACGGTCGAATCTCGACTCCCTTCACTAATAAGATACTCTATACCCCCCTCCCGTCGACGTATAGAGTGTCTCCTATCCAGCCTTACAACGGATCACAAGACCCCAGCAACTTCCTATCCCGATTCCAATACAACATGATGAACCAGGGATTGGCCGAAGATATTTACATGTGTAAAGTCTTCCCCGAGCTGCTAGTGGACAACGCTAGGAGTTGGTTTGATAGCCTCCCTAATTGCAGCATAGGGTCGTATGCCGACCTACTTGACGCTTTCGAACGCCGCTTTTTTCAAAAAGCCGAGGCAAAAATCAGCCCAGCCCAGCTCCTAATCTTAAGGCAGGGGCGGGGAGAAACGATCAGTGATTTTCTGGCCCGTTTTTATAACGAAAGCCTTAAAGTCGATCGTCTCTCCGACGACGTGCTTATCTCGGCATTCCAAAATGCCATTCAGTCCGGAACTCTCTTCAGAGAGCTTGTAAAGGAACGCCCAACGACCTCCAGGCAGCTATGGAAGATTGCTGATGCATTCGCGGAGGCGGATGAGGCCGATCGGAAAAAGCGGGCAGCAGATCGGCCCGAAAACAACGATAAGAGAAAAAAGAGGAGCGCGCCGACCTTGGGCAAGGTCGTCGAAGTGCCCTCGAAAGGTTACAGCGAGGACCTCTCGAGTCCCGCTTAGGACCTCGGCCCAACCAAGACCGAAGTCAGTATACACCACTGACAAAGTCCAGGGCTGAAATATACGAGCTTCACTCAAACTTGTTCGAGAAGCCACCGCCCTTATCCCGAGGTGGGTCGAAATGCCGATCCAAGGAGAAATACTGCAAGCTCCATAATGACTACTGATCATGAAACCGACGACTGCAGGGACCTCGCCTCGGACATAAAACACATGGTACGCGACGGTACCCTTAAACTGTACCAAAGTCGCAACCAGAAAGAGGCCCGACCTCAAGGAAGGGCAAGAGAAAGAAAAACAGGGGAGGCAATAACTGTACCCCCAAAACGACAAAAGGCCAAAGCACGACAACGAGGATGAGGATGAAGATCAGCCTCAATATGATGCAGTCATCACGGCCATCACCGGACTGCCCGAAGGTACGACGAGGTCATCGTTGAAAGCTGAGGCCCGAAGTCAACAGCGGGAAGAACCCACCCAAAAAAGGTTCAAAAAGGACGAGGTCGTCACCTTTTCTAGCAATGACCCAGTTCCTCATGCGGTACCTCATCAAGATGCCACCATAATCGAGGCCGTAGTGGCCAACAAATTGGTCCACCGCATATTTATTGATAGTGGGGCCTCTGTGAGTGTGCTCTTTAAAGACTGCTCGATAAGCTCGATATTGAAGAAGCACGTCTAAGGCCAACACCCATGCCGCTAAAGAACTTCACGCAACAAGAGACGACGACGGAAGACATAATTTCACTGCCCGTGACAGTTGGAAAGAGCCCGTTGTCCACTACGAAGATAATTCACTTCTTCGTCGTAAAAGCCAGCTTCCCCTATAACATCATCTTAGGAAGGGATTGGCTAATAGCAACGAAGGCGATCTGCTCAGCCTACCACCTGACAATTAAAATTCCGTCTAGAAATGGAGTGATCACGCTTCGGGGAAACCAGCAACAGGCTAAGGAGTGCATGCAGGTCGCACTCCGAGGTGTTAGGAATCAACACCCCCAAGCATAGCAACTACAGAAACCCGAAGAGGTAGAGCTGACGTCGCGTCCATCCGTCGAGCCAGTAGAAGACGTTGCATTATATGAAGATGACCCTGCCAAGGTCGTCAAAGTAGGGTTCGTCGGCGAAAACGAGCTCCGAAGTCAACTTATCCGGCTACTTCGGGAGTATAGAGATGTCTTCGCTTGGTCGCCGCTAGACATGACCGGGGTAGCTCCAAGCATCATCACTCATCACCTCAACATCGATCCTGAGGTGAAACCAGTTCGGCAGAAGCAGCGAGCCTTCGCAGCTGAAAGGAATAAAGTGATCCATGACGAGGTTCGCCAACTGCAGAAGGCCGATATTTTATTTGAAGTAAAATATCCGACCTGGTTGGCCAACCCCGTGATGGTGAAGAAGCAAGGAGGCGGGTGGCGGATGTGTATTGATTACACTGACCTCAATAAACACTGCCCGAAAGACTGCTACCCCCTCCCCAACATTGATAAGAAGGTCGAAGCTCTTGTTGGCCACAAGGCGTTCAGCTTCTTAGACCTGTACAAGGGGCCACCAAGTCCTCATGAATGAAGAGGACGCTCCGAAGACCGCTTTCGTCACAGACTTCGGCGTCTACGCATACAAAAACATGCCCTTCGGGCTGAAAAATGCTGGAGCTACATACCAAAGGATGGTCGACAAGATTTTGAAGACCACATCGGTAGTATTGTCGAAGTGTATGTAGACGATATAGTCGTAAAAAGCAAGGAAATCGCCACTTATGTAAACGACCTTAAAGTTGTTTTTAGCCTACTTCGTAAAGTGAACCTAAAATTAAACCCAGAAAAGTGTACTTTCATGGTCCGGTCTAGAAAATTTCTAGGGTGTTGGGTTTCACGCGAAGGGTTAAAAGCTAACCCATTAAAAGTCCGAGCTATCCAAGAAATGCGAGCGCCGAAGTCAATTCATGACGTGCACAGACTGACGGGCTGCCTAGCCGCCCTAAGTCGTTTCCTATCCAAGGCCGCCGAAAAATAACTCCCATTCTTCAAAATACTAAAGAAGGCGCCGAACTTTGAATGGAACGATGAGCACAGGGGAGCTTTTGATGGCTTAAAGACGTACCTCGCAAATCTCCCCACATTATCTGTACCAAAAGAGGGCGAGGACCTCTCCCTATACCTCGCCGCTTCGGACGAGGCAATCAGTGCAGTCCTGGTACGAGAAGAAAAATGTCATTAGCTACCCGTCTATTTCATAAGCCGAGCCCTAAAAGGATCGGAGACGAGGTATCAACCTCTGGAAAAGGTCGCACTTGCATTGGTGAATGCGGCAAGGAGACTCCGACCGTACTTCCACGCACATCCGGTACAAGTGCTGACTGACCTCCCACTTCGGTAAGTGCTTACAAAACCAGAAGCGTCCGGGCGAATCGCTAAATGGGCTGTAGAACTCGGCGAGCACACGATTTCCTTTGTACCTCGCCAAGCCATTAAAGGGCAATCTTTGGCTGATTTCTTAGTGGAAGCCAAGTTCACGGACGCACAACAATCCGTTGAACCCACTAAGGATAAATTAAAGGTTGAGGCGCCGAAGTCACCACCACAAGACTGTTGGAAGGTCTACGTCGATGGGGCATCAGGTCACAAAGGAAGCGGAGCCGGAGTCTTACTCATCAGCCCTGAAGGAAAGGAGATCACCCACGCACTCCGGTTCAACTTCCCGACCACAAATAACGAAGTGGAGTACGAAGCTCTAATCGCTGGACTTCGTCTAGCCCAAGCTCTCCAAGTAAGGGCCATTCAAATTCACAGCGACTCCCAAGTC
Organism: Mentha longifolia; assembly: GCA_001642375.2. Classification (NCBI taxonomy): domain Eukaryota; kingdom Viridiplantae; phylum Streptophyta; class Magnoliopsida; order Lamiales; family Lamiaceae; genus Mentha; species Mentha longifolia. The sequence continues at coordinate 14,030,623 of CM038112.1, forward strand.
ATAGTGAACCATATACTAGGCAAATACGAAGCCAAAGGAGAACGAATGAAGAAATACCTCCATAAGGCCAAGATCCTACAACAAAGCTTCTCGTACTTTGAGTTGGTGCGAATCCCAAGAGGAGATAATGAGCGAGCTGACGCACTAAGCAAACTCGCATCATCATCAACGATCCCTCCGGTGGAAGAAGTACCGCTCCGAAGCATTGATGACGCCGAAGTCAATGTAGTAAACGACGATAGACCGAACTGGATAACTCCACTTCGCAATTACTTGTTAAATGGCGAACTCCCAACTCATAAGGCCGAGGCTAGGAAGCTCCTGGTCAAGTCCACGAAGTACGTCCTGGAGCAGGGAATACTGTATAGAAAATCCTACCTCCAACCTCTCCTAAGATGTGTGGGGCCCAACCAAGTGAACTACGCATTGCGCGAAGTCCATGAAGGTTCCTGTGGCAGTCACATCGGAGCCCGCACCCTGTCCAAAAAGGTCATGAGGTGGGGGTACTATTGGCCCACTATGTTCCAAGACGCTACCGACCTCGTCAAACAATGCCCGAAGTGCCAAATCCATGCGACGGTTCCGAGATTGCCACAGACCGAACTGGCCAGCATGCAAAGCCCTTAGCTGTTCATGCAGTGGGGAATTGACATCGTCGGCCCATTCGAAAAAGCTCCCGACCAACTACGGTTCCTCATTGTAGCAATCGACTACTTTACGAAGTGGGTCGAAGCCGAACCATTGGCACGAATCACAAGTAAAAATGCCCTAAACTTCGTTTGGAAGAACATAGTTTGTCGCTTCGGCATACCTCACGTCCTCGTCTCAGATAATGGAACCCAGTTCACAGACAGGACATTCAGAGAATGGTGTGACGGACTCCACATCCAACAGAAGTTCACCTCGGTAGCCCATCCTCAAGCAAATGGCCAAACCGAGGTTACGAACCGAATGATAGTCAAGGGGTTAAAAACCCGGCTGGATAAGGCCAAAGGAGACTGGGCAGCGAACTTACCCCAAGTCCTATGGTCGTACCGAACCACCCCGCGGACATCACACGGTGAAACACCATACAGCTTGGTGTATGGAACCGAAGCGGTGATCCCGGTAGAGATCGGTTTGCCGAGCCCCCGGACACTTAACTTCGCGGCCCAAGACAACGAAGACGGAATTCGAACTAACTTGGATTTGCTAGAAGAAAAACGAGAACAAGCCTACATACAAGAAGCTCGATACAAACAGCAAGTAGCTCGGTATTATAACAGCCGGGTGAAGCATCAACAGCTCCAAGTAGGTGACTTCGTACTTCGGAATAACAAGGTCAGCAGGGCGGAGAAGCTCGGCAAATTAGAAGCCACCTGGGAAGGACCGTACCGAGTTCAATAAGTCCTCGGAAAAGGGTCGTACAAGCTCGCCCACCTATCTGGTGAGCCCATACCCCGTACATGGCACATTACCCACTTGAAAAGGTACTTTGTATAAACAGAGGGTGATGTCCAAGTTCATTTAGGTCGTAGGAATCGAGTTGTCTTGGTAAATTTTGTCTTATTTTGACTTCGTAAAAAAATTTTCGTTTAAATAATTTGCATGCATTTTGCACCTCTCTCTCTCTCGTTTATACTAAGTATCTCGATTTTAAAATCCTGACGAGGATACGCAAATAAACTCCGCCTCGGAGTAACACCTAAACGCGCGTAAGGGGACCACCCCTATCGATAAATTCGACAAATAAGGAACCAAAAGCCAAAACTTCGTCTTAAGACGAAGTGGTTACCTAAAAAGCCTAAACTTCGTCTTTGGACGAAGTGGCTAACTGAAGCCTAAACTTCGTCGTTAGACGAAGTGGCTACCTAAAAAGCCTAAACTTCGTCTTCGGACAAAGTGGCTAACTGAAAGCCTAAACTTCGTCTTCGGACGAAGTGGCCAACTGAAAGCCAAAACTTCATCTCTGGACGAAGTGGTCGACCGAAAGCCCAAACTCCGTCACAAGACGAAGTGACTATGAGAAAGCTGCCTTCGTTGAAAACAAGGGAACCTGCCTCGGTTAAAGACAAGGATAGAAAGCTTAAACACAAATGCAAAAATTTCTGTTTTATTTGAATGGAAATAAATGTACAATTGTTACATTAAGAAGACGAGGAACCCGGAGGCTTTGGCTTACTAAAGCTAAGCCAATCTCTAGCAAAATCCCTGCCGGAATTAAAGTTCCAAACATCGTCTATACTAAACCCGCCCCGACCTCGTCCAGAAGCCGAACTTCGGCCTCTACCTCGGACATTCTGGCTCGCCCGACCCCGACCCCGTCCAGACGCCGATCGCCGCTCTTGACTATAAATTTCTCGAGAATGACGTGTCACAATCTTCGGGTCCGGGTCAGCAGACCTCGAAGATTCACCTTCCAAAAATTCTCTAGAAGTACGGTCGAGCAACCTCGGATCCAGATCGGAGGAAATTGAAGTCGCAGATCCAGCCTCTAAAGACAGACGTCGCTTCAACTTCGGAAAGCGATCAAGGACTGTCTCATAAATGCTCGCCACACGAATGAGCTCTTCAAACTCACCTCTAACCTGCCAGGATTCATTCCCATATTGCTCCCTGTAGCTTCGACATCGGGCCTGGAGCTCCTTGGCCTTATCGTAAGTCTCGGAAATCGTGGATCCCCCAGCTCGGTGAATTATGGTCTCGTACTCCATATGCTCCTCGACGATCTCTTTGCAAGTCTTGATGTCGTCCCGAGCTCGTTGGTACTGGTCTTCAAGCTCCATATATCTTGCATGCATCTCATCAAGTTTTTCCTGAGCGGCCCGAAGTTTCACCTCGGCCTCGATCTCGATGTTATCAGCTCGCTTCTTCTAGCCCGAAGCATCGAGCTCGGCTACTTCTACAGCTCGGCGAAGCTCGGATATTTCTGTAACAAGGTGGGAAGCATCGTAAAACTCAGGGGCAGACTACAGAATAAATACAAGCAAGGTTTAACAGAGAGCCTTTTTTATTTATAGCCGAATACGGCAAATGAAACGCCACCCTAATGGTGACGAAGTACAAGGCTACAAAAAAAAAAAAAAAAAAAACAGAGAGGGAAAGAAGCCAAAAATCGTGAAAAGTGTCAATTGACTCCATCACGATTTTCTCCTTCTAGGCCGACCTCTGGTTCGACCTCAGGCTCCTCGGGGTCATCGCGAGCAGGCTCCTCGGTGGTCTTTGTAACCGGCCTCTTCAGTAGGTCGACAATGACCGTCTTCAGGAGTTCGTACCTATCAACGGGACATCGCTGAATAGCCCCTTCGCTAAGCGGGCTCCTCTGCGCGGCGAGCTACTCGACCACCGGAATGGCGGAACTGTGCTCCAAAAGCACCCCGGCGAAGTCCTGCAGTGTCTCTTCCTCCGTCGCAATAGCATACCCGTACTTGGTTTTGTCCAAGTCTGGGATGTCGGCAGCGATGTCGTCGAGCACTGCGGAGACGATCGGGGTGCTCAGGGCACCTGCCAACTGAACGGCCATCCGGGAAAAGTGTTGCGACCGGAAGACACGTTCCACCACAGCTCGGAACACGCCTCCCTGACCAGCCACCATCCCGGCAATTTCGGCCTTCAGGCGACCCACCTCAGCCTCTAGCTCGGCATTCTTTTTCTTAGCTTCTTCGGCGGCAGCCGAAGCCGCCCCTCCCTCTCCGCTGCTGCCTGCGCCGCGACCTCGGCGGCCGAGATCTTGGCCATTAGCCGATCCTCTACCGCCGCAACTTCGACAACCTTTGTCTGGAACTTGGCAACTCCACTCCTGATGAAATTAGCCAGGCCCTGTAGCCCATCCAAAGCCGCCTCGGCTTCCTAAAACCTAAAAAAACTAAAGGACAATTTTATTAGAGGTTACAATCCCCATATACAAGTACTTACAGTTTTACGCTTACCTCGGGAAATGATATTTCCCGTGCATGTCCTTGGCCCGAGGTTGGGCCACTCCCAACGATTGTCACTTCGTCATCCAACGAAAGCAGAGTTCGTCGAGATTGTTGGTCCACCAACTGCAGCGAAGAAGAGCTTCGGACAGGAGCTTCCAACTGCGAACTCACGGACACTGACCTACCAAGGTCGGCAGTCCGTTCCGACGACGTCGCCGACGTCACCTTCTCCGCCACCGAAACAGAGGACTTCTGCCTCTTCCTCTTGTTCCTATTCTGGAGAGCGGCCTGGATAGATTGTGCATCCACTACAAAAAAAGAAGAAGATATACATCAGTAAAAATGAAAGAGACCACAGGACAAATCAGTGAAGCAGAGCCTCACCCAAGTCCACATCAGACACGGAGTTATACGGGCTTAACCCGTGATTTGCGAGCTCGGCCTCTGCATAATCCCTTTCAATGAGGCCGAGGTCCACCAAGCTCATTTCAAGCTCACTGGTTGGTTTCCCAGTGTCTCGAAGTACGAACTTGGCCGTGGTCCAAGGATACAACGGCACGCCTTCACACCGGCAAAAGAAGAATTTCTTCTGCCAGTTCGTCACCTTAGTGGGAGTCCCTAACTTGAACCTACTAATAGGGGAAAGGTAGGCCCACCCCGTCGGACCAAGCTTAGGTCTAAAAAACCTAAGAAATGAATCCACAGTAGGCGTGCCACCACGGCGGCTGACCTCAAAACAAAAACCAACGACCTGCTTGATGGAAGGAGGTTGCAACTGACCTAAAGCCAGATGGAGCTCTTCTAAGAGCTCGGCAAAAAAACGATTTAAAGGAAAACGAAGACCAAAATGAAGATAGTCTTCATATACAGTAAAAAAATCTACTGGAGGCGAGCTACCCCTATCGACATCACGAGGTAGGAGCAACTCGACTGACTCGGGAAACAAAAAACGATGAGCCAAATCCTGCATACGAGACACAGACATGGTCGAGGCACATGCCAGTGAGGCATTGGACCCGACCAGCGGCGGGAATTCGATTTCTCGAAACGCCGGCGGAACTAGCATGCGTGTATATACATTTAGCCAAACCCTCGCCGGAAAAACCCTAGACGGCGAGGGCAAAATCTGTGCGCTGGCCCTACCAGTATCTACTTGGGGAAAAGAAGAAGAATCCATTACAGGGAAAGTACTTACTTGTCAAAGTCTTTTTCTGACTACAAATCACCGGGAAATTGAACTGGACGGCGGCGGTTGCAGAATTTTGGGTCTAGGGTTTTCTCTCTCGCTTGCAATTGGAAATCGATTGAGGGGAAAAAATATTTTTTAGCGTACACTTGAAGCTTTTATAAGCAAAGACACGCCTTTTCAAATCCCGCCTCTCCGCCTGCTCCAACAAAAGTGCGACACGCATCCTACCTACCCTGACACCAACAGTCGTACCTTCTCATATCACGACTATTCAAAGCTTGACCTCGTCAAAACGAGGCGGTGTGCAGTTTCAACTTCGTCGAAATCCGACGGGGCAATGCAATTCAAGCTCGACCTCGTCAAAACGAGGCGGTATGCAGTTTGACTTCGTCAAAATCTTAATTTCGACGGGGCAATGCAATTCAAGCTCGAACTCGTCAAAACGAGGCGGTATACAGTTCGACTCCAGCGAACTCTAAATTTCGATGGAACAATGCAATTCAAAGCTCGACCTCGTCAAAACGAGACGGTGTGCAGTTTCAACTTCGTCGAAATCCCACGGGGCAATTTACACCTCTCTACAATGACCTCGCTTCTCCGACCTTTTGGGGGGGATGTGATAGGATGTGGCCCAAAGGCCCAGATAAGCTCGGCCCACCCAGATTGAAGCCCAATAACGAGTCAACAAAATCATCCAACTGCCCCACGATTTCTCAACCACCCGCGATGGTCAGAGTACGGACGGACATGCGAGAGCAGCATCCATGAATCACCCGTGACCTCAATTCTCTATAAATAGAGCTATCTTGTAAGATAAAAGGAGAGGACACTGTACTTACTAGTTAAAAAGACTTCAATATAAAGATTCTCTTTTTCCTCCGTGGACGTAGATCTACCCATAGATCGAACCACGTAAATTCTTGTGTTTTTAGCTTTCTATAAATCTCACTATCACAAAAACACTCTAAAATCGACGATCGATCAAATATAAAATAGTTAAATATTTTACTCTCAAATTTCAAAATGAAATACTTAAAAAGGAAATAAGGAACAATTAAACTCAAAATGAGATAATTGTAAAAATGAAAGAAAAAGGAATAAATAGTAGTATGGGATAAGTTGAACGTTACTCTCAGCGAACTTATTATAAGCCTAGTGGAAATGACAGTATTTGATGAGAAGAAGATTGAATTTATATGCGTTTACTTAATACTACTATATATGTTTAGATAAAGATAACTCTCATCGATCTAATCACAAACTAAGATAAAGTTAGTACACCGACAAAATAAATTTCACCAATTAGATATAGAACTTTAAGCAGCTCAAAAGTCATTCATAAATTATTTATTTATTATACGATCGATTTGTATTATAATAAAATTAGTGCCCACATGCATATATCAATTCGATAAAATATAATATGTTCAATATTACTCCATTTTGTCATTCATCAGCATAAAAATTTTCGGCACACATTTAAATACGCCGAAAACTGGATGTTAAGATAAAATTTAGGTCTCACTTGATATAATATATTGTTCTGCTTGATATATGGTATAATACATTATATCAAGTGAGACCCAAACTATCTTAACATTCAATTTTCGACACATTGAAATACTTATCAAAATTTTGGACACAGATAGCAGACGAAGGGAGTATTTCATTGGGCATTTAAATGAAATATCGAATTAATGGAATATTGCCCTAATCTTGTAGAATATAAATGGAGACACGTACGTATACATGCATGAATTCATGTCTCTATGTGTGAAGCATTTGAATTGCGTGAATTCTCATAACTAAAATTGATTTCAAGAAAATGACATATTCCACAAAATATAGCAAACACTAGTTGACGAAGAGAACTAGGTAGAAGATTGATTTTATTTGATAACTACGTTCAAGTATAATGTCTATTATCATGTAGTTACGTGTAATGCATCAATTCTTCAAAACCCATCATCTTTTGTTTTTTTTAATCGAAAGATAATATGTGGTGCAAATTCTACTACATTTAGATCAAAGATTTGTACTAACCTAGCACGTTAAAAAATCACTAAATTATAAGTCAAATAACTAGAGATGAACATCTTTAAATCAAACTCACAATATGGGAAAAAAAGTATTCATGTAGATACATAAAGAAAAAAGATGATGGATATAATAAAAAAAAATAATGGAAATATAGTAAACAAGTAATCGAAGGTAATATAAAGCAGCAACTGAAAGATTAATTTTCAAATTAGACTATATAATACCATTAGGATTTTTTTTTTAATTTTAAAATATATCAATTAGATTGAATTAGTCGTATAGGACTAGTCTAACTAATTCGGTAGTCCAAACATAATTTTATCTCACAAAAACGATTATACATTTCTTCAATTAAAAAATAAATCTTTGCAAGAGTATGTTAATTGTGAATTTCATTGTAACATCATATGTTTACCAAATAAAAACGTGGAAAAAAAAATTAAATAACATAACAAATTAATGACCATGGAATTGTATACTGCGCGTGTAGAAAATTTATAACTAAATGGCTCGATGTTTCTGTAGTTCCTTATATTTGTATTAGAGAACATTTCGTATAGAACTCTAGCATAGTATTATGTAGTAAAAAAAGGAGTCGATTTAAAACTAGTTCGGGAATCAATTTGTATGATTTGATTATTGCCGAAATGGAGGAATAATTAGGGAGCGTTTACTTTTTATACCGCTTTGTAGATAGATAAAAGGGGAATAATATAATGGATAAAGGAGGATAATATAATGTGGTATACAATGGCGAGACCCATATTTTTATATGGTGTTTACTTTGAATGATTTTGATGATAATCGGTATGTATAATTGTTTATACTATAAAACTGTGTTTACTTTGACTGATAATGATGTAAAAGAAAGTATAAGAAAGTATAAAAGTTATTACCACTTTAAAATGCGTTTAGTTTGATGTATGAATAATCCGGTCAAGATGGTATAAAAATTCGGGCAGCCCATTGTATTAATTCATGGGATAATATTAAACCTAAGAAACAAGTGTGATAATTTTATACCTCCTTCTACCACTTAAGAAATAATAATAATAATAATAATAATAATAATAATAATAATAATAATAATAATAATAATAATAATAATCGTGGAGTAAAAAAAATGATACTTCAAAATTATATTTTAAAACCCGTACTAAATTTCGGTGGAAACGCGTGCCGGAAAAGTCAAAAAAATGAATGAGACTACTTATATGGGTTGGAGGTAGTATTATACAATCGTAAAGGATATCGAGAGATATCGAGCTGACCAAGATTTTATACGACTTAAATGGATTTTTTTATACATCAAAATAAACGATGGATAAAATGGTATAAATTTTTTAAAATTCCTTTATACTTCCTTTTATGGCCTTACACAAAAAAGTAAACGCAACCAAGGTAATATTCAAAAGCGTTTTTTAAAACAAATAAGAAAGTTGTTATAAAATTATCTTTGAAGTTGGTATTCGGCGAAAGCTTTTGTTTGCCGTAATTTTTCTTTCGGAGATTATCAATTAGATACCCCAAAAATCCTCAATGTTGCATTTAATTTTTTTTATACTTTGTACTCTGATAGGTACTTCGCAATTGCTCGGAAAATCGGCTAAATAGTAATTTCCAAGTCGCTTTGTTTGTCCAAGAGATTTATATATCTTATCTTGTTCATTCTTTTATATTTAATAAACGGATAAGTTATCATGAAAATTGCAAATATAATATAATTAATATATGGTCTTCATCTAAGTGTAAAATAATTATTTATATTTTGTCCGAAGAGCTTTTCTAGCTTACTTTTCTTAAATGAAATATCAATTCTCCTTTCTCACCACCAAAGATTAAAATAAAACACAACTCTTTAAAATTTGAACTTTTACTGCTTCAGCTAAGACAACTCTTTAATCTGTCGATCGATAAGCAATAAGAGTATACATAAATATATATAAAAAAATGAAAATAATATTTGAAAACTCTTTTTAAAAAAAGAATAAAAAAAATCAATCGTTAATTGGTTACACTCCTCCATTATTTGAGCAATGGTTGATGCTACTTGACGCAACAAAACAAATGAAATTTGTTACATTTCTAAAATTAGTAGAATAAAAAATAAATAAAATTAGTAGGAGAAAAAAATGCATCCAATAATTTCCTATCTTCAAGGAATTTTATCATAAATTTTCTTCGTGTACTAACATTATGAATTGAATACTAAATGACTGACTCAATTATTGATTATTGTCGGCTTGGCATTTCAAGAAATAAATCAATAATGAGAAGTAGTACACTTTTTAATTTAAGGCTACATGTCGAAAGTTACCAAAGTGTGGTTATGCTGTCAATTACCTACTACCCTACTATTATTATTAACTGAAGCGATGGACAATAAAGACAAAATGGAAATACGTTGTACTGTATTCAATTTTTATTTACGATTGTAAACTTTGTTGCATGTAAATGTAATTAATCATATTTTTCATTGATTATGATTTGCTAGTCATGTTGCTTACAAACATAGCACGTTCATCTTATTCCAAAATCATTTGACGGAATCTTGGTTTCATTATTATTTTTTATTTTTTATTATAACATGTAACATTGTTGTGTCTGTGCTTGTCATGGCACCTTTAGAGCGGTTGCATCGTGGGGCTAGCAGTCGGGCTTGCTGCTGCCCCACGCTGCGGAGCTTCCTTGCTCGAGCCGGCGCCGTTTGTGAACCGAGCGCCAACCTTGCGACTTGTATTTTCTATTTTAGTTTTAATAATCGTTGAAATTTTATAGGAAAATTATAGAAAAATTATAGGATTTTTTTCTTATGTTGTTATGTAACGGTCATTAATTACAAATCTATATCCAATTTACAACATCGTATTCTCACAATTTGTGTGTGTGTGTGTGTGTGTGTCTCCCGTCGAAGATCTCACTAATATAAGTAGTGATGACAAAATTCCCTTGGAACAAATGCTAGATAAAGCTGAATGAGCACAAAAATATTTGAAGAAGAAGAAAGCAAATGGAACGAGTTCCGAAGGCGAAGAAGGTGTATATAGAACGAGATTGGGAAGGTGGCATGCAGCGATTGTTTCGAGATTATTTTGCGGAGCAGTCTATATATAATGTGGGGTGATAATATTTTGGGGCGTCGATTTTGCATGTTGAGAGTGTTATTCATGCGACATCATATAAGTGTTGGAGAGTCGAGATCCTTATTTCCAGTAGCAACCACATGCCATTGGAAGAACGGGCTTCACATCATATTGATCTAAAAATAGAGAGATCTAAAAATAAAAAATAAAAACCACTCATTTTTTAAATAAACCTAAAAGATTTGAGCTTGATATAAAATTGCAGCACCATAATAACTACTGTCACATATATTTCTGATTACAGTACTTCTGCGGCAACAGTCCTAAACTGATTACAAAGGCCATAGCTAAAATTCCTCAATCTCTCTACATTTTACAAAATTTTCAAATTGATGGAAGGCTCCTCTATTCTTAAACCAAAGGGAGTGATATGTTAGCTATTTTCAAAACACTTGGCCATTTTCAACAAATCGAGACCAGATTCAAGATCTATTGTACTTGCATAATATACCAGTAGGTTAGAAATCATCTAAAGAGTAAATTTGGCAGAGCAGAGGTTAGATATCTAAAGGGAAAATTGGTCATTTATTGTTTTGCTTGGACTACAGGGAACTTTTCTTCTGGCTGCTTTCTCCACATAAAGTTTGAAGCTTCGATCCATCCCGGGTTCACTAGAAACTTCTTCTCCTTCACTGCCCAGCGCGACTTATCTGTCCCAGCATCCCCGGAAACCACATGTGTGACTGACTCGTCAACTTCAGTCAAGCATATCGCTCCGAGTTGTTCTGCCATTGTCCACAAATGATGGTTCTCGGCTGGGAAACTGATAGGGATGACTCGAGTGAAAACAATTCTGCAGCCCTTCAATACTTCCTTCCGGACAGCTTTTAGGACCTGCCTCACATCTCGGTTCTCCAGATCATCCTTGCGTCCCTGAAAGATAAAAAGAAAATTAAGAAATGGAGATATAAGAAAACCTATTGTAAGTCCGATTTATATGAGAATTGGGAACAGACGAGAGATGATACCTCATCAAAGAATAATCCGTGTATGCGCTGAAGAACCTTCAGGACAGTGGCAAGGGCCCCCTCAGTCTCACTTTCATCAGTTTTCAATTGAGAAAGTGAATTATAGCTGAAGCCAAAATGCTTACAGCTCGAGGCGAAAAAATGATACCGGTCCATCAGTATTAGATTTTCTTTATTTTCTTTCCAAACCTAAGACAGACGACGAGGGTAATGAATTAATGATATGCTAGCTAACAAAAAATTTGACACAAATTCAAGAAGTAAAATCAGGTGCTGTACAGTCAGAATTATACTAGTAAATTGAAGATGAGATATACTAAGAAATATTAAAGACAACAGCAGAAATCACACTCAACGAATCAGTACCAGCAACCAAAACAAAACTGAAAGACACAGAACAGAATTTTAAGGAAAGTAAATCCTTTCATACTGCCCATCAATGGATGGTGGCAGCAAATAATCAGCGTGCATGAACATTCAGCTAGCCAAGAGATAGAATCTTGTGAAACTTTCAAGACAAAACAAACTCTTCCTTGTGCTATATTTTTAACACAAAGTTATGTATTTAGGCCTTGCTTAGTAGCCCCAATAAACCAAGCTAAGATAACTTTTTGTAGACTTAATTAAGCCTAGAAAAATTATCTTAGCTTATTTATGAGGGCAACTAAACAGGCTCTTATTCTATAATATTGTCAGACAAAAATATTCAAGATACGATTCTCAAAAAAAAAAAAAGAAAAAAAAAGACCAACTCACCAATTCATCAAAAACCGCTGAAACTATAACCACTACATATATAACAGATTGCGATGACACATAGGACGTAGAAATCAAATTACTCACCGCCTCTGTGTCGTCAAGGATAAGGACTGCGCTTTCTCTCCCCAACACGATGTCAAGACCCTTTTGATACTTCTGAGTGCAATCACCTTGTGCAATGATTCTGGAATGGAAGTATTTATTTCCAGGGTCAAGTAGATCAGCCATCTCCAACGCATAGGGACGTTCGCCCATGGTATATATATACATCTCGAACATTTTACTAGCTTCTTCCAAGAATGTGCGCACAAAAGGCCGTAATTTTGTCATCATGTGCATCTTGTGTAGTCTGAAGAGGCTACTCTTTATGTTATCTGATCATTACAGATCTGTGAGACAGGGAAATAGCATACAGGATAGAATTCCTAAAGGAAACTGGAGTAAAATCAGCTACCCCCATAAAAATTACGAACATTCTTGATAAGCAATCCAGAATTATTTTAGCATTTCACTAAGGAAAAAGCAAGTCAAAACTCAATAGATCAACAGCATTATTGAACCTATCACTGCAGAATAACAATCCAAGATTATCAAATGATGACAAAGAAAATCCTCAGCAGAAAACTACCTGGCAGTGAATCTCTTTGGCTGTTTAGATATATATCTTCCTCGTCTTTAATATCAGAAAGCCGGGCTGAATTAAGTAGTGTGTGATCCAAATCAAGAACCAAATACAACTTTCTTCTGTGAACAAGTAAATCTTTGAAATCTTTGTCGCGTAACCGAGCCATCTCATCATTCGCAAGCCTCAGATTCTACATAAAAGACAATATACTTCATAACAATTTTCAGTTTGATGCATTGCTTTGTAACTCCTACTTCATACAGAGCGTTTAAATAGAAGACAATCAGCAGTGATTTTACACCATAAATGAGAGAATGGAGAATTATGCTTTCTGGGGTGATTATTACTTTCAGCAATGCTCAAACTTAGGCCATTAGCAGAAGAACTTGAATGAAAATTACTCATGATAATAGAGTATTTTCACTTAAATATTTTTTAGTTTAACATCTCTAAAGAATTTATCCCCTTCTCTAAGATTTAGAGGATAGCAGGAGGCCATCTTTTTTTCCTATTTCTATGCTGAGCCTCGGGTGGGGGATTTAGATTTGATTTGGAATTTTCAACCAAGTATTACATATATATTCGCAGCTGTTGAGGATACATTTTTCACAATAGGGGGTTTAAGTTTTTCAAAAAACAATGTAGACTAAGATTGATAAGATGACTGATGCATATCACATTGTTTGAGGAGTCCTAAATACCAACACAGTAAAGGATCGTCAATAAGGGCGCCTAGAGCATTGTAGATTCTTATTCAAGACTTGTATCATTTGATGATGCCATGTGAATGGCTAGAAGCATGTGAAGTATCATTCATGTCAGAAATCAGAATAAGAAGCAAAAATAGAACTTAGATATAACTGAATTAAGAATGTGTCATTTATAAAGAACCTTATCTATGTATTTAAGTGCAACAGCAGAATCATCATCTGCTCGTTGCCCGCATTTCATGCACATTCCAGCGAAGAAACCAGGATGTGTACACATTTCCTTCTTAGACAATGACCCTGCACAGAAGAGTCACACGAGGCCAATGAAAGATTGTAGCATACCTGAACTTTCAAGCAATATAACTCAAATTAGAATTTTCCGAAAATCAGGGTCAAAATGTGATGGAAGGCAGGAAAGAAGTAAAACGGAGGACAAACAGGGGATTGTTCCAACGGGCACCAACACATTCAAACAATTCAAATCATTGACATCCATGTGCGAGAGATAACTAATGATAACAAGCATGTGAATTCCATCACACAATGAAAATGGACGAACATAAGATCCTTCTATAAAAGAGGAGCAAACAATAGAAAAGTATTTTGCTGGCAATGTAGAATGGGCAAAGAGAATAAAGCACCAATTGCAACCACTATTCTATATTCATGTTCTCCCCTATCATTAGAGGGGAAGCCAGGTAGGTCACTATTGATTCTTAGCCTTCATGTTTGATAATTTCAAATCATTTTACATACACAACTAACCAAAGAAAGACCCAAATAGATAAATAAATCAAATAACTAATGCGCAAGATACCTATAGTTTCTGTCAACGCACCATCAGATGATGAACCCTCTGGATCGCATAACTTCTGCCTTTTGACTCTAGAACAATGCACATGGTGTAAACAATGGTGGCGATATAACATTAATTGCAAGGTAAAGCATAATCATCAAGAGATGAGAATATTATCCATTTGAAGAAGAGGCAACGGAAATAGTATTGGTGTTGGTGTTTTTGTGACTGCAGTTAAAACATTTGCAGAATAATACCTCTCAAGATCAACGCCATCATCACTTTTCTCGTCGTCCTCTTCATCACTGCTCTCCTCTTCTTCTGAATCTTCTTCAGAATGGCTCGATGGATCAGAAGCATCATCCAGCTCTGCGTCCAGAATTGCCGCGAAGTCATCGCTGCTCGAAGAGTGTACTGGTGAGTCCTCTGCTAAACTCATCTGCCATGACATCCAGCATATTCATGATTAACAACTTGGATTCACAGATGTTCTCTTTTCAACCAGTTACAGAGTTCAATCAGCTAAGCATATTTCAATGATTCTTCAAGAACCTGCCTTACAGCAACTTACAGTAGCCGTAGATCAATTCCTACGGTTTAAATTTCGGAATACAAATTCACTCCACGCTTGGGCTGGGGGGTTGGCTCAAGCCCACCCCAAACTGCTTTATTTGCTTTAATTTCTATTACTTGAATTTGTTACTCGCCTGAATTTGATAGTCCTAGCCCACCCTTCGTCGCCGTTGCTGCTGGAGTGCCGCCGCCTCCACCGCTGCTGGAATAGGTTAAAGGGGGGTTGCGGGGTTGGGTTGGGAGCGAACTTTTTTTCTTTTTCTTTTTCTTTTTTCCTTCCTTTTCTTTGGCAAATTAGGAGTATTTGTTAAATTTATTAATATTTGATGCTCATATCCTATCCTTATATAAAATTTATAATTGTTTGAAATCAAAATTTGAACATTAACATTATTTAATTAAAAGGGTATCAATTTTAATTAAAAATGCATGTTAACATTATTTATTTATTTTTTCTTTCCTTTTAAGCATATAAATTAATGGGAAATGTAAAATATAAAAAATGATAAGTTTTACATTTTTTAATAGTTAATTTTTTTTTCTTCCAGAAATTAAAACAAAATGTTATTTACTATAAGACAACTCAATTGGAAAAACATATCATTATATAGGGGACGAGAAAAGTATTAAATAAGCAATTTACACACATAATGTCTATGTCATAATTGAGGTAAATTTATAATTTTAAATTATTTTCAAATTATTTACTGTCTCGATGTTTCTTTTTATTGTTTAAAATTTATAGTTATTTTTTATAATTTTATTAGATTTGATTTTCACTTTATTTGTATTTTTGTGTAGGAATTTGCAAGTTTTGGAGAACGACGAGATTGGAGAAAAGTCATGGAATATTATGATATTTTTGCAAATATTAGAAGAATCGGGGAGTCAAGAATCAAGCAAAGATTTATTATTATTATTATTATTATTATTATTATTATTATTATTATTATTATTATTATTATTATTAGGAGAATATATATTTTTCTTTTGACGGTTTTATTAACTCGGATTTGGAAGTTATTAGAGAAGTTAAGCTTTCTTATTGAGGAAAACAGTCGCATCTTTGGTTTTTTGGGATAGTTCATCTAATCATTTATGTTTTGACTTTAAGTAGAATTTGAAGGAGAAGTCAATTGCTATTTTGATTCTTCTTATTGAAACTTTCCTTAAGTTTGTGCATAGTAATCAATTTCTTTTATTTCATTTCTTTCGTTCTTTGTTTTTAAACGTTTTTGTATGTTAATTTCTTTTTGTTTATTTTAGTTATTATGAGTGGTTAGATTTTTAATTCGGCAAGAATAATAAATCAATAGGCTGATAATTATATGAGACCTAATCGTTCTATAGTTGTTTTCTGTTGATTCCAAGTTATTCCTTGCATTTAGTGTTTATTTATGATTTCGTTTAAGTCTGATCAACTTAAATTTAATTGGAATACAGTCAATTAGTTCTCAACCCAAAATTGTTGGAATAGGACTAATTAGTGGCAAAGCTATCGTATCGGTAGTAGGAACAACTTGGTAGATGAGTTATTACTTGTTATTGGGTAATTTGTCTAATATCGGGTTCTTTCATGTCTTAATGCTATTGAAACATTAAATCTAAAACTGACGTTAATAACTAGGTTGTGTTTTGATAAGAGAAATATTAGTTTAGCGTCTCTTGCTAGCTATCGAAAAAGTAAGTAGGAATTGGGGTATGTCCAGAACATTCACGGTACCTTGTAATTGATTGGTCCTTAGGAGTTGATTTATTTTTGCGTCTATGATCAAAGCCATTAGACTAGTGAGGATTTATTTGAAGCTGGATTGCTTTTAATATTTGGTTTATATCTTGTTTGCATTACATATTTTCTGCTTTCATGGTTTTTAATTCAAAAATCACACTTTAAGGCGTGGTGGCTACACCGAATTCGATCTTTAGGAAATTTAAGTTGATTAACTCGTTCTCTGTGGTTTGATCTGTTTGCTGTTTTACTAACTTTAGTTCTTAGCAAATTGCAGGAATTATTTGGTGGTAAACGACGTCCACCATGCCTCTAGTTATTTTAGGATAAAGATTACAATAAGATTTGATTATCAATGGTAAAAAATCAAATCTAATTTGTAATTAATATAAAATCTAATACATTCCAAAATAAATTTTTGATATTTTTCAAACCTTCACTCTGGCCCAAACCATTACATATATATGTAGGATTATTATCAACAAATATCATCTTTTCTAGATAAATTGTGATCATAATCAACAATATCATTATAAATCTCATTCAATTACTATCTACAACTATAAAAATAGATGGTAGTGTTAAAAATATTATTTAGAGTATATTCCTTTATTCTTGATGTATATATTTTCCTTGTATCGTTTGATATCATCCTTTATTTACGGATCTTCTCGATGTACTATTGTATTATATATAGTGGAATTGATACTAGAAGCACTCATCAACGGTGATCAAATCTCCTTCTCTCATTCTTTCATGGTATCAGCCTAACCACCGACAAACCCTATTTTCTACATGGCGGTTGTTCTTCCCTCTTCCGACTCTCTCCCCATTGCCACCATGATTCACATGGTGACAATCAAGCTTTCTTCCAGCAACTATTTACTATGGAAATGGCAGATCATGCCCATTCTATGCCGCCATCTACTGTCCTTGCTGAATCTGGTGCGTCTTATCCTAATCTCGATCACGCCAAATGGCTCACCACTGATCAAAAACTCCTTGGTGTTCTCTTCACCCTCTCTGAAGAGGCTATGGCCGAAGTGGTTGACTGTACCACTTCATGATGCTTGGCTTGCTCTTGAAGCATATTATTTAGAGTATATTCTTTTATTCTTGATGTATATCTTTTCCTTGTATAGTTTGATATCATCCTCTATTTACGGATCTTCCCGCTGTACTATTGTATTATATATAGTGGAACGGTGATCAAATCTCCCTCTCTCATTCTTTCACGTAGTATTAATATGGTACAAATTTTATTTTATTTTTATTTTTCTCAAGAGCAATAACTATGTATAAAAAAAAAATCACAAACAAGTTTGTCTACTTTTTCTTTCTAACTCTGAAATATAAATGTATCACAATTATGTTATGTTAGATTTGATTTGATAAGTTTGTCAACTTTCATTTTCTATTTTAATATCAACATACTTGACAAAGTTCATTTAATTCTACAAATGAATCAATTCTTGACAGTTTATGGTTAAAATTATAATTAAGTAATTGCTCTTTATATATTATTGAGGAGATTCTATTATTATGTATTTATCTTCATATCATATAGAATAAATGTGCATTAGTCCATAAATAACATTAAATTTGACTTAAAAATCTATAATATTAAAACTGGTAAATAAAGTTATTATAACATAGATACTGATATCAACAAATTATTCTTTATATAATAATATGTCAGTTGAAATCAATTATTTTGATATTGACAAAAATGCAAAATGGGCATACAATCTTTCAATTATTTCACACAAGTATTTGTATTATGATTTTTTTTTTAATTACGATATGTTTCAAACTTATTTGTATTTTCAAATTAAGAATTATATTTTAGATAGTCAATGTGAGTTATTTCTCTATAAATGAGAAACTCTATAAGTCATATTTTTAATTAAGTAAAATCATATATCAGATCTTATAAAAAAAATTATCTTCAATGGTCAATCGGTACAATTATCACAAACTTATCTCCATACAAAATAGGAAAAATGTACAATGATCAACAAGTAAAATTAAATCAAATGTAAAACTGTAAAATTAAATTAAACGTAAAACCGGTAAATATAAGTATTATAACTATTTAATCAATTTTTACCAAAGAGAAATTTTGTCATCCATTAATATACTAACCCCCTTTAAAGAAAACTTCTGACTCTGCATCTGCACTAAACAATAAGGAAAAACTAAATCACTTATTCAAAAACAGATCTACAAAACCAGAAACAAAACCACATGCTACATTTTCAGGTGAACTCTTGAGTCAATGCCATCAAGTTGGCCAAGTGCTAAATTCAACATCACATCGAGATTCAGAGGTAGAGGAGGAGAAGATGATTTATAAGTTCTTATGATTGAATTTATTCAAAGGTCTTACGATTTAATTGATTCAGCACACTTTCTATCACATAGTTATTAGACGAAAACACACAGAAATGTAATTGCAGTTAGGGATTACATCTCAGAAAATTTGAAAACTAAGAAAAAAAGAAGAACAAAAGATTGGAGCGGAATTACCGTAGAAGGACAAGACGGTGCATTTAGAGAAGGGAAATATGCGTGGACTGTTGATGGCGGCAGCGCGCGGTGGCTGGTGGCGGTGGAGGACTGACACCGGACGATATAGTGGTGAAAGGTGCGAGAGAAATTTTTCGCCGGAATAATAATACCTAGGGACGCAAAAACGAAATTAAACTATATTACTCCTTAAACAGGTTAATATTACGCCGGAGTAGTAAAAACTAAATTGGGGTTTTTTTTTTTTTTTTTTTTTTTTTTTTTTTTTGATTTTTCATTGGGATAATAAACAAATTTAACCTAATAAATTCAATTTGTAACAAATTTAACCTTAACTTCACATTTATAACAATAATTTTATCCTGATAATTTTTATTTAATGATAAATTTAGCACGTACTTTATAAATAAAAATATATGACAATGATTGCCTTATAAGTCAAAATATATGACGATTTTAGTTTTTTAATGAATCTGCAACATAGGCTGGCTCCCAAAGCAAATTACTATTCTTAAAAGGTTTATGTTATCTTTGAAAGTAAAATGCACTCTCTTCTGAGAACGACAACAAGTGCTAGTCGATTATTTTCGGTGCCAAAATTCATTAAACAAGTGAGCCATCTCGAAGAATTCTTCATCCCATATGTGTGGCAGGTGATTTTGTTTCGTAGGTATCAACTTTTTAAACCACTTCTCCAGTTCAAATTTTATGCATTTACCTTTCTTCTATCCTTTAACCAAATTCATCAAATTCAAATGTTATCTTTCTATTATCGAACATTTGAAGACTTAACCCACAAAGTGTTTCATTCACTTGATCTATATTTATGCTCTGAATGTATGGTTTTTTTCTTTTTTTATGTGATAGATTAGATTACCAATGTAAAGAATAAGAGAAAGCAATACAGAATTTCAAATAATCTATTAACATATGAGGGCATTTTCACCCTATTCATGTTTTTGACTTTTTGTGTCCAGTAATATAATACTCATATCCCAACGAACTTGAGTCGTTTGATTATTTTATAACTCACGCATATTCAAGAAACGAAACGCATCAAGTTCGTTGGGAAGAAGTATTTGCTAGTTTGTATATATACTCAGAAAAGAGGCCAAGTTCTCTCTCACCACCAACTTCATCAACATGAATTGCTTCACCAACTTCTTTCAATTCCTCTGCATTTAGCTTCACTTCCAACGACCCGATGTTTGCTTCCAAGTTCTTGATCTTCGTAGTCGCTGAAATCATCTGTTAGATGAGAAATTATCTCACAGCATCTGAAAGATAATGACCAATAAGATAATAAAAAAATCAAAAACATAATGATCACTCATACGTACTAGGTATGGGAACGATGTCGTTGCCCTGATGGAGAAGCCATGCCAAAGCTAGCTGAGGAGGAGTGCAAGACTTCTTAGCTGCTAAGCTCGCAAAACGGGTGTATTTACCTCTGTTCTTTTCTTGATTCTTCGCGGTGAACCTCGCGTGCGAAGTCTGAGAAGAAAAAAAATATACCTCGATCATCTATTTCGAACAACGAAGATTAACCCTATGAAAACTAACTTCCAACACAATTACCAGGAAGCTCTGAGAGGACAAGCTCTCCACAATTTCCTTTCCACCAAAGAATCCACGACCGAGAGGACTATATTCTACTACATCGATTCCAAGTTCTCTACATAAATACGTACCATGATAGCATGATCTATTGCTTCCACACAAAAAAGGAAGGGCCAATGCAAGAGGTTTAACATATACTTACCTACAAAGCGGAATAACATCCTCCTCGATTTCACAACTCCAGAGAGAATACTCCATTTGCACTGCAGTGATGGGATGAACATTGTTCGCCCTCTTGATCGTGTCAACACTAGCTTCAGACAGCCCTATGTACTGTATCTTCCCCTCCTCGACTAGCTTCTTCAGCTCCCCCATCTTCGAGAAACACAAAAAGAACAAGTTAGGCACGAATATCTTGATCTTGATCTTGATCACGATCATGATCGTGTCAACACTAGTTTCATTTGATGCTCACTATCTCCTCTAGAGGCACGGATTGATCAATACGGTGCTAGTAGTACAGATCAATGTAGTCCACATCAAGTCGCCTGAGGCGAACCTCGATACACTGCCTCATATACTCGGGATCTCCCCTCACCACAACTCTACTATTGTCAGCATTCATAGAAATGCCAAACTTAGTCGCTACTTGAACTTCGTCTCGAGGTAGATCTTTCAACGCCTGCACAAAAATTACATGAAAGTTTCGATTTTTTTTAGTTTCTTGAAACTCTAACTAGCAAACACGAGAGAAAACAATGCTTATTTTGCAAAATGGCTTTAAAGAAACAATCTATCATCATATAGAAAGAACATTGGCTTATAACCTTGCCAATCATGATCTCATTGTCGCCTTCTTCGCCATACGAATCCGAAGTATCGAAGAATGTTATGCCCTTCCCAAAAGCTTCTTTAAGAATCGCAACTCCGGCTTCATGGGAAAGAGGAGCATTCAGTATGCCTGAGAGGCTCATATGCCCAAATCCCAGCCTAGAAACCTAAAAACACATGTATTCGAACAATTGAAAGTCTGATAAGAGAAGAGTTCTCTTATCGGTTCTCAGTGAACGGTCCGTTCACTGGTGATAGAAAATCTCTGGCAGTCGCGGGCTCGCCCCGACGATCACGCCAAATTATGCAGAAAAGAAGAGAAACGACGGCTGGGAAAGTTAGGGTTTAATTTTATTGATGATCAACAAAATAACACTAATTCCCTTTTATATCTAAGGACCCTGGTTGATTCGACCTACGATTCGGGAAAGAATCAACAAGAAAACCCAAAAATAAGCTTATAGAATTGCTCGACTCGAATAATTAAAAGCGGGCTAAGCCCAAGCAGAAAAATAAAAAATACATAAATTAGTCTATTGATAAGAAATAAAATCTCCAAACTTCTTAGGCTCTTTCGTTCTTCTTTTGGGCCGACCACTCCTTCCTTCCTCGTCTAGCCCATCATCTGCCTTTCCACTCGCATCGTATATAAGCGGCTCTGGCTCCTTAGCTACTGCTTCATCACGAGCATGCTTGTAGGATATGAATTATTCGTATCAACTCCCCCCTCGTTAGCAACATCCTTGTCCTTAAGGAGCAAATTCGGAAAATGCCGCTCGATGACCTCCATCGGCTCCCAAGTAGGATTTCGTCCGTCATTATCATCCCAATGAAGTAAGCCTTCGTCAACTGCCACACCATCACGCCAGATTCGACGCTTCTCGGTCAACTTAAAAGGTTGTGAAACCGCACGTCCTCGGGCAAAAAACGTTGGGAAAACTGCAGTGTTCGTCGCACTACCCTCCACAAATGGATGTAAGAGGCTCATGTGAAACACATCATGGATTCTACTGCCTTCGGGAAGAAGTAATCGATACGCCATAACTCCAATTCTCCCTGTTATCTCGAAAGGACTGATTAACACGTATTTTATGTGCATGTCGAGTGTATTTTGCATGTATTTAAGTCTCGATTTATGTGCTTAAATGTTAGAAATACTAGAGTTTCTTAACTTGTAGCAAACTTTAGACTTTTCTCGTTTTCTCCCGGTTTTTGATCCATTTTTGTAAGAATTTGAAAGAACATTCAAGTAGCTAAGGATCGAGGGCTGGAAACGAGGAAGAATCAAGCTCTATTAGAGTGAAACTTGTGTTTAAAAATGTGGAATTTCAAGTTCTATAGTTAGGGTTTCACTAGTTTGATTTCATTTATGTTTTCCTCGTTCTCTCGAGTCGAGTCTCTTTATGCTTTTTGCAGGAATAATGGAGAACTTAATTGGCCAAGTTAATAATTCCATGATGAAGAGGAGCTCGTTAGGAAGCCATAGCAAAAAACGGATCGAGAATCGGAGTTCGGACGAGAGAGAACGAGCGAAAACGGTGAAGTTGAGCAAGAGAAGGAAAACCGGCGGGTTGGCCGGCGGTTTGTCAAACCGCCGGGAACCAACATCAAACCGCTGGTTCACCACCTAATTTGGCAGCATAGACGGCGGTCTGGCAGGCGGTTTGCCAGACCGCCAGCTCCCCTTCCCACAGACTGCCGGTTCGGCGAGAAGTGCACTTAAGGGGCGAGTTCGGCTCGTCCAAACTCGCCCCGGTTCGTCCCGTTTCACCCCGATTCGACCCAAACTCGATTTGTGATGTATTTAACCCCAAAATTCACCCATTTTGGATATCTTTTTCATACTTTAATATTCTTAGAACCCTAAATATATTTTCTCTCTTTCTACTTTAGTAATTTGAAGATTGTTGAAGCTATACTTTGTGGATTCAAGATTCAAGACCATATTCTTCTTCCTTATTGAATTCTCTATCTTTTAAGCATGATTTCATTTACTTTTTATGGTTTATTTTCTTTAATTATGTTTAGCTAAGTTCCTTTTGGTTTCAAATATATGAAGACATGATCTAGATTAATAGGTTTTTGGGTATTGTAGTTGGATTTGCCTTCTGATTCATATGTCTTGTGGTTTGGGACTTGATTTTATTGCATGATTGATTGGCCATCATTGAGTGCATACAAGGTGTTTGGTTAAATACTTAGGAGGCTTTAATTCATAACACTTTGCATCAAATCACACCATATTAGTAATTCTTGCTAGTAGGAGCTTCTAGATAATTAATTGAGTTTTTTGGAGTTAATTTATGCATCTTGAGACCTAGCGGAGATAGATGTCGTAAGTTAATCCACTTACATTGATTGCTTTGAGAAAAGAGTTGATGTATATCCTATAAAGAACTCCCATATGAATTAGATTAAATCGGTTCATCCTTGCAAATCCCAAAACCTATGCTTCTAGTGAATGCCGGATTATATTTGGAACCATATTTTCTGTTATTGATTGTTATCGTTTGTTACTTGTTTGCTAGTTGATTTTATCATTTTAATTTATCATTAATCTTTGGGAAAGCACAAAAACATGATATCTTGTAGCTTGGATAGTAGTTAAATAGCTAAATTACTAGTTGAAACTCTTACGCCATAGCATTCCCTGTGGATTCGACTCGAATATACTATTCAATATCATTGCTCTCTCTCTACTCTTAAAAAGTAGGGCAATCAATTTTTGGTGCCGTTGCCGGGGAATGCTTAGTTTGAGTTTCAATAGTCGATTTGGTTATTAAGTTACTAATTCAAGCATTTGTTTCTTTTAATTTTTGTTTTGTAGGTTTATGCACACAAGGTCTAAAGGAAGACTCGTTCAACCTTTGATTTTGAACTTTGAAAGAAGACAT
Organism: Mentha longifolia; assembly: GCA_001642375.2. NCBI lineage: Eukaryota > Viridiplantae > Streptophyta > Magnoliopsida > Lamiales > Lamiaceae > Mentha > Mentha longifolia. The sequence goes on from CM038112.1 coordinate 14,054,868, forward strand.
AAAAGACGGAATTCTATTGAAGAAGAAGCTATGGAAGGAAACAATCAAAACATGGAAGCTCTTATGAGAGAGATGGAAGAATTTCGTGCTTGGAAGGAAGATCAAGAGAGGAGAGCTAATGAGGCACAACAACCTCCACTCAACCAAATGTTCGAGCCTCCTACTCAACAATTTCAAGGAGGTGAATGGGGAACGATAAATGCTAACAACTTCGAGTTGAAATCCGGGCTTATTCAAATGATAAAGAGTGAGCAATTTGGGGGATCACCTATGGAAGACCCAAACACTCACCTTAGCACATTCTTAGATATGTGTGACACCGTGAAGCTCAATGGTGTCTCCAACGATGCAATTAGGATGAGGATGTTTGGCTTCTCATTGAGAGATCGAGCCAAAGATTGGTATAAGAGTTTGAATAAGGCGGATATTCACATATGGGATGAGCTATGCAAGGAGTTTCTCAACAAATACTTTCCTCCTTCCAAGGCGCAAAAGCTTATATCCAAAATATCGCACTTTTCTCAACAAGGTGATGAATCATTGTTTGAAGCTTGTGAGCGTTATAGGGAGCTCTTGAGGAAGTGTCCCCAACATGGTTTCAATGAGGGTCAACAAATCACTAATTTTTATAGTGGTTTGACGCCTCACACAAGGAGCATAGTGGATGCGACTTCCGGAGGATGTTTGGTGAACCGGAATGCAAGGGAAGCTTTGAGGATAATCGAAGAAATGGCGGCTAATAGCTATCAATGGCCAATGGAAAGGGCTCATCCGAGGAAAGTTTCTTCTATTGTTGATGAGAAATATAAAGTCATGGCAAAGGAATTTGCCACTATGAAGAAGAAGTATGATGAAGCACAAGCTCAACTCAAAGTTGTTCAATCTCAAGAGATGTTAGAATCTGAGGTGATTGAGGATGCAAATTTTGTGAATCAAAAGAGTTATGGGAACTATAGGCAAGGGTTTCAAGGAAACGCTCAAGGGAACTATCAAGAAGGCCATTCTTATGGAACTCAAGAAGGGAACTTAGCCTATCATCCCAACAATCATCCTCATCCCAACTTATATTATGGGAATCTAAATAATGCCTAAAATCCACCACCAGGATTCTCTACTTCTCAAGGGAATGTTGAAGAGCAAATGAAGACACCTTCTTTTATGGAGCAATTACTTCAACAACTTGTTGCAAATCAAGGACAAATGGCTACTCAATAAAATAACATGGCCAACCGACAAACTCAAATGGCGAATCAACAAAGCACTTTCATCCAACAAACCGGACAAAATGTGACTACCTTGGAGAATAATATAACTTCATTGTCTAAACAAGTGAAGATATTGGAAGGGCAACTAAGTCAAATGGCAAATCATGCTACCACTCAACATACTCCGGGCAAGTTTCCAAGTAACACGGAAGTGAACCCTAAAGGATGCAATGCTATCACGTTGAGAAGTGGGAAAGGGTATGAGAACCATGTTGCATCCGGAAGTGGGAAGGAGAAGGTGCTAGTTGAAGATATACCTTATGAAGAAGAATTTTCAAAGCATGAAGAGAAATTACCAATAGAGGTTCAAGATCCATGTGCAAAAGATGAAGGTTCAAAGAAAGTCACTCTTCAAGAAAAATTCAAGAGGATGATTTGGTAGAGGCACCTATTCCTATCAAAGATGTGCTTACTAAAGCTCCTTTCCCGCATCATTTGGCCAAGGCAAAAGTGGATGAGAAAATGAAGAGATTTTTAGAAATTTTCAACAAGGTACATCTAAACATTCCTTTACTTGATGCATTGAGGGATATGTCTAGCTATGCTAAGTTTTTGAAAGAGGCCGTTGCCAACGAAAGAAAGTTTGGTCAATTTGAGACTATAAACTTGTCGGAGGAATGTAGTGCAATTTTGCAAAAGAAGGATATACCTTCAAAACAAAAGGATCCCGGAAGTTTCACAATGCTTGATTGGAGGTTCCAAATTTGGAAATGTTTTGTGTGATTTGGGAGCAAGTATAAATCTCATGCCTCTATCTATTTTCAAGAGATTGGAGATAGGTAATATCAAACCTATAGCCATAGCTCTCCAAATGGCGGATAGATCTATCACTTATGCAAATGGAGTGGTAGAAGATGTCCTTGTGAAGGTAGAGGATTTCATATTCCCGGTCGACTTTCTAGTCCTAGATATGCCGGAGGACAAGAACATGCCTCTTATCCTTGGTCGTCCATTTCTTGCAACGGGACGGGCCCTTATTGATGTACAAGAAGGCAACCTCACTTTTAGAGTCAATGATGAATCCCTTACCCTTTCCATATTCGATGCTATGAAGAAGGTTGATGATTCTCAAGTTGAAGAATGTAAGATGATCATTACCTTGCCTACATCTATGGCTAAGGATCCGGTGGAACATGTCATCTCCAATTCTATCTATACCTATTCTGATTTGGATGATGCTTGTGATGATCTACTTGAATCACTTGCAAGGATTGATGCTAACCAAGGCTCTCCAAAGGATGAAGTGAAGTACCTTGATATCAACAAACCGGGGGAAGTTGGAAGTTCAACTCAAGAGGAATCATCTTCAAACACTTCTCATTCAAACCATGAGTTGAAACCTCTTCCGGATCACCTACGGTATGCTTTTCTTGGTGATAAAGACTCCTTTCCGGTTATCATATCACAACACCTTTCTACATCCGAAGTTGATAAATTGTTAAGGGTGCTTAGAAGGTATAAGAATGTGATCGGTTGGACCATTGGTGATATTAAGGGAATTTGCCCATCGGTTTGTATGCATAGAATATTGATGGAGGATGGTTTTCGTCCTAAGGTTCAACCTCAAAGGAGGTTGAACCCCGTATTGCAAGAGGTTGTTTGGAAAGAGGTATTGAAGTTGCTAGATGCGGGGATGATATATGCAATTTCCGATAGTGAGTGTATTAGCCCAACACAAGTGGTCCCAAAGAAGGGTGGAATGACTGTGATCACCAATGAGAAAAATGAGATGATTGCTACAAGATTGGCCACCGGATGACGAGTTTGCATAGACTATAGGGCATTGAATTTGGCTACAAGGAAGGACCACTTTCCTCTTCCTTTTATCGACCAAATGTTGGATAGATTGGCCGGGTACGAGTATTATTGCTTCCTTGATGGGTATTCGGGGTACAACCAAATCATGATAGCCCCCGAAGACCAACACAAGACGGCATTTACTTGTCCTTATGGAGTGTTCGCCTTTCGGAGGATGCCTTTTGGTTTGTGCAATGCCCCGACTATATTTCAAAGGTGCATGATGTCGATTTTTGATGGTCTTATTGAAAACATAATGGAAGTGTTTATGGATGACTTTTCGGTGTTTGACTCAAGTTTTGATACATGCTTAGATAATCTCTCAATTGTGTTACAAAGATGTGAAGAGAAGTCTTTAGTACTCAACTGGGAAAAATGTCACTTCATGGTCAAGGATGGAATTGTGCTTGGTCATAAGGTCTCTTGTGATGGATTAGAAGTTGATAGAGCCAAGATCATTGCAATTGAGAAGCTTCCTCCACCAACCAATGTGAAATCTATTCGAAGTTTTCTTAGTCATGCCGGGTTTTATCGAAGATTCATAAGGGATTTCTCGAAAATCACAAAACCTCTATGTTCTCTTTTGGAAAAGGATGTTAAATTTGAGTTTGATGACAAGTGTTTGAAAGCATTTGAGACTCTAAAGAAGGCTTTAATATCAACTCCCGTCTTGATTATCCCATGTTGGAGTGACCCATTCATATTGATGTGTGATGCTAGTGATTGGGCGTTGGGAGTTGTGTTGGGCCAAATCCGGGACAAGGTATTTCGAGTTATTCATTATGCTAGTAAGACCTTGGATTCGGCTCAAAGGAACTACACAACAACGGAAAGGGAATTCTTGGCTATTGTCTTTGCATTTGACAAGTTTCGGGCTTATCTTGTTGGAAACAAAACCGTTGTGTATTCGGATCACACGACCATTCGTCAACTTATGGCCAAGAAGGATGCTAAACCTCGCCTTATTCGTTGGATTCTTCTTCTACAAGAGTTTGATGTGGAGATTCGAGATCGAAAAGGTTGTGAGAATGTCATAGCGGATCATCTATCTCGTCTTGAAGATCCAATTGAAGGTGAAGATGGCGAGTTGGAAATTGGTGAGTGTTTTCCCGATGAAAAACTCCTTTGCTTAACAATCTTTGTTTTGAAAGTTCACAAATGTTGGTTTGCCGATTATGCAAACTACTTGGTTCTTCATGAGTTACCTCCAACTCTCACTACGGATTATTCTAAGAAGAAGTTTCTCCGTGAAGTGAATTTCTATTATTGGAGTGATCCTCATTTGTGGAGAAGATGTACCGATGGTGTGATTCAGAGATGCATTATGGAGGTTGATTGGCAAAAGATCATCAAGGAATGACACAACGGACCAAGTGGTGGACATTTTGGAGCCAATCGAACGGCCATGAAGAATTTTCAAAGTGGTTTTTATTGGCCTTCGATATTTAGGGATTGTCAAGCTTATGTCAAGACATGTGATCGTTGCCAAAGGATAGGAAATATCTCTAAGAGAGATGAGATGCCCCAAAATGTCATGATTGAGGTGGAGTTGTTTGACGTGTGGGGAATCGACTTTATGGGCCCTTTTCCAACTTCATGTGGATTTTCCTATATTCTACTTACCATAGAATACGTGTCTAGATGGGTTGAGGCCATTCCAACCTCGACAAATGATGCAAAAGTGGTTATCAAGTTTCTCAAAAAGAACATTTTGACTCGGTTTGGAACTCCGAGGGCATTGCTTAGCGATGGGGGGTCCCATTTCAACAACAAATGGTTGAGAAGTGTGCTTGCCAAGTATGGAGTGAAGCACAAAGTCACTTCACCATATCACCCTCAAGCTAATGGTCAAGCCGAGCTCGCAAATCGAGAGATCAAGCAAATCTTGGAGAAAACGGTCACCACTCGAAAAGATTGGGCAAACAAACTTGATGATGCGTTGTGGGCTTATAGGACGGCGTACAAGACTCCCATTGGTATGTCTCCTTTTCAACTCATATTTGGGAAGTCTTGTCATTTACCTGTGGAAATCAAGCATCAAGCATATTGGGCTACTCGAGCCATCAATTTTGATTTCAAAGGAGCCGGATATGGTCGCATTGATCATCTTGTTGAGTTGGAGGAATGGAGAAATGAGGCCTATGAGAATTCTCGAATCTATAAGGAAAGGGCGAAGAGATTCCATGATATGGTTATTCGGAGGAAGGAACTTGGTCCGGGAGATGAGGTGTTGCTCTTTAATTCTAAACTTCGTCTTTTTCCAGGAAAACTCAAGTCTCGATGGACCGGGCCTTACGTCATCTACAAAGTTAACAAAAATGGCACCTTCGAGCTCTTGAAGGAAGATGGTTCCAAGTTCCTTGTCAATGGCCATCGTCTCAAACCCTACTTCAAGTCGGAGAGGACTCGTGAGGAGTCGGTTTTCTACCTCAACGACCCTTGAAGAAAATGAGGTACTGTCGAGCTAACGACGTTAAACAAAGCGCTCGTTGAGAGACACCTCAACACGTATCCTTTTATTTTTCATTTTTAGTTAGTTTGAATCTTATTTTCGATTTTTGGTTTTACTTTTCGTTTCATTTTGAAAAAAAAAAAAACATAAAAATTAAAAACATGTTTAGGGGGTCTCGATAGAGGGTCGGGAGTCGGCCCCTCCCGTTGGAAGGGCCGAAAAATGGCCCAAAATCGAGCCGGAAAGCAGCTCAGCGGTTTGGCCGGCGGTTTGCCAAACTGCCGAAAACAAGCCCCAAACCGCCGAAAGCCAGCCGGAATTTTCAGGATAGACGGCGGTCTGGCCGGCGGTCTGCCAGACCGCTGGTTCACCCTTCACAGACCGCTGGTCAACCCTCATCCCCCTTTATTTCTATTTTTGTGTTATTTTCTCATTTTTTTCAATTTCAAACCAAATTTCTCAAGAACAAACCCATTTTCCCTCTTTAGAACTTCATTTTTCATCCTCCAATTACTTCCAAATCACTTGGAATTAAGTTTAATCCTTCCATAGGTCCATTACCCATCCCAAAACTTGCATTTTGAACCAAAGAAATCACATTTTCTCCCACATTTGCATAAAAAACGAAAATTTTACTTCCTTTGGAAAGAGTTGAATTTCTTCAAGTTTCTTCAAGATAATGAGGTTATATGCTCTATACCTTTGCTTTATTGAGTTTCTACTTGCTATATATGAAGGGATATGAGTGTTTTGCTTTTCATTTTTATGGAAATGAATAGAAATTCTTGCTAGGTTTTTTCTTGAATATTGAAGACACTCTTGAATGGAAAATGTGGAAAAGGACATGAATTGGATAGCATTGATTCTTCCCTTTAGGAATTATGCTAAATATACTCTTGAAATTGCACTTCCATATGAATGATGTCTCTTTATGCACTTGGGCATGCTTGGAATAAAGTTGGATGACTTTTGCATCAAGGGTGAACACTTGAATGTATATGTTTGATTTTTGGATAGGAATTTATTTCTTGAATGCTTCAATGCTTGAAGAGATCATGAATTAAGGGAGTTTTGGTTTGTAAGAAGAAATTTTTTCATTGCATTACTCTTTTGAATTGGATTTTTACATGAACTTGAATATCTTTTCACTTGAATATGCTTGAATGGGTTAGAAGAATTTTTCTTGAATTTGTGGAGGTCATGTGAATAATTTGATAGATGTTGGTTTCAAATTTCACTTCTTGAATGCATGAATGCCAAAATGGGGGGTAATGGATAGGAGATATGTTGTTTGATAAGTGAAAATTCCTTGTTTAAGTCTTGAAACTTATTTGGAATTCTTCACCTCTTGTAGAGAAAAAGGAGCAAAAGGAAAAGGTACTTCAAGGGCACCCTCAAAGGCCTTGGTCACCTACTCCAACAAAAGGCAAAAAGATGGATCTTCTTCTTCTCAACAAAGAAACACCATCTCAAGTACAATGAATCCAAAAGTCCCGGAAACTCATGGACTTCACTTGAGCAATAATGATAAAAGGGCGGCATTTGCTACACTTGTCACAAAGGGCATTGAGGAGACTAGATTTCCATCTCGAGAAGTGTTGCAAACCCTTGGGCTCTATGACAATGTGAAGGCCCTTTTTGATAATGTTGGGTGGGGTGATTTCCTTGATGATACCATTCAAGATCGGAGGACTTATGCCAAGGTTACTCTTGAAATGATGAGCACGTTGGAGGCCACAAATGTACATGCCTTGCAAAATATCAAGTTTCAACTTTACGGTGAAAGGCATGAGATGTCCTTAGATGACATTGATGATGCATTTGGTGTTCCCCACGGAGGTGATCAACTCATAGAGAGGGTGTTCGACCATAATACTTTTTGGAACAAGCTCGTTCCCACTTCACAAGAAGGGTATAGGTCCGGATATTCTAAATCTAATGAAGTAAGGAACCCGGTGCTCCGAATGGTTTTGAAGATCCTATCTCACACCATCATAGCTCGAAAAGAGAACACTTCGGTGAGGAATGATGACCTATTCGTTCTCCATGCCATGCTCACTGGAAAGAGAATTAGTTTTTGTAAACTCTTCACCTCAATTGGCAAAGCAAGCTCGTGGTGAAATTGGAAAGATAAATATTGATGGGATGCTCACACCAATTGCAAGAAAAATCAAAGGGAATCTTGGTGGCTATCCTCCGATGAGAGGTGATTTTCTTTTCGATATCATCAAGCTCCGGTATTTGAGGTTCATTAATTCGGTTTCCCCTCCATATTACTTCCGAATAACTAAGGAAGAGTTGTACCCATTGCCCAATGCAATGAGCATTTTGGTGACAAATGTTGAAGAAAGGGAAAATTGGTACTTGACCACCCCCTTGCATTATGTAATCATGAAAGGTCACATATTTAAACATGGTGAGGGGGATCAATACTCACTTGGTAGAAGAGGTCATGTGGAGGTGGAAGAGGAGAACATGGAAGGTATGGATGACGACTCAATGGGAGATGAAGAAGGTCCAAGTGGTGCATTAGATGAAGGAAGGTTTGAGGTTCTTGAGAGTCAAATGGAAGGCATGGAGAGTAATTTCAAATCTTTGGAAGCTCAAGTCACGGTTATGAGACATGAGATGACATCAATCCGAATCACTCAATTGGAAGAAGCAAGAAGAAGCGAGAGAATGGAAGCACTCCTTGAGAGCTTTAGGGAATATCAAATTGGCCAAGGTGCCACTTGGCCAAGACCGCCCCCGAAGTAGCTCGGAATGTTTGTAAGTGTAATTTAAATCCATTATTTATCTTTCCCTCCAAACTCATTTTAGAATTTATTTTCTAAAATAAGTTTGGGGGAGGGGGGTAAGATAATGAATTTAAATTACTTACATTTCATGCTTTTAAATTCTTTTTAACTATGCTTATCTTTTACTTCTTTGCTTCTTTGTATGTTTTTGTCTCTTTAATGTGACTTGGTGATATTTATATGCCTTGCTTGTCATTCGATGGGTTGATGATTTGGATATGTTGGTTTTGATTGAGTGAATGGAGTTGTTGGATTTTTGGTGAGAAGTTTGGTTTGGAGTTGGTTCTTGGAGAATGAATTTGTTGTGAAAGATTTTGGTCATTGTTGGTTTGTCTTATTACTTTGTGGTGTGAATTTGTTGAAAGTTTGTTGTTTTGCTCTATTGCATTTGGGGATGAATAGGGGTTCAATAAATAGTTTGTTGATTCATGAGGTTTGTGTGTCGAATCTTTGGTTTTGAGTGCGAATTTTTTAGAAAGGGAAAAGTCTTAAGTTTGAGAATGAATGTATGCTTGCATGCTTGAGTGTGAAAGAACGTGTTTAATTTCTCAAGTGCTTTTGGGAGAGATGCCAATGATTGATGCTAAATGGTGACATTTTTGAAATTTCTCAAGTTTGAGTCAAGCATGATTAGGGTTATTTCACTTGAATAGCTTGGGAGGATTGATCTTAGGCACTTAGTGTAACGCCCCGTAAATCCACTTAACTAAATTAGTAGTTAATTTCAATAGTTGAGATATATTTTAGAACCCTAGAACAATTGCTTAGAGAGCAATAATCGAATCGAGTAGTGACTCAACTTCTATAGTTAATTTCTTCGAGTAATCGATTGAGAAGTGATGATAGAATCAAGTAGCAACTTGATTTCTATATCATTTAGTATTTGAATAAACTCAAGAGAGAGATGGTCGCCGACTTCCCAATTTTATTGGGCCAGGGCCCAATTGATCTATTAGATCGGACCAAGGTCCAAGTAATTACGAGTTAGCCAAGCCCATAATTAGTGCACTAAGATAAGGATATATATATGTATAGTCTCCTTATTTCATAAAAGGAAGAAAGAAATAGATTAAATATTACAACAATCCCTTTTGCTATAAAACAAGAAAAGTAGTTTAACTCCTAATCTTCTACTGAATACAAGAGGCACGTGTCATACATACATTACAACCTCAAATCCCATATACTCAGAGCAAATATTCTCATAGTACATCTTTTAAGATACAAGGATACACTATCACATTAGTAGCCAAATTCTCTAGCTTCTAAATGAGGAAGGAACTCAGCCCTTGGAAGACCGAAATAGGAAAAAAAATCAGCTCCTTTTTAGTGCCAAATGCTGCGGCAGAAACACAGCATCACCACAGCAATAACCTGCTAAAGGTGATGAATGGGTTAGTGTGCCTTTAAAACAAAAACAAGATGCTCTCTAGTCTAAAAACAGAAAGGGGATCAGTCCCCTTATGGGCGCCTAATTTCAGCAGCAGGTATTAGCATCACGCAAGCAATTTGCAAAAAGGGAGAAAGGGAAGGATCAGCTGGGATATAAAACAATAATAGGAGTAAACCAAGGTCTGCAACTAGAAGACAACAAAATATGCAGGCTATACCTCAAACAAGAACAAGAATAACACAGAAATGAACACCTTGAAAGACTACACACCATTCCTATCAAGTCAACTTTCTCTTCTAAGCCAAGAATTCCAACCGATTCCCTATATACCCACCCTTCTCCACCCAAATCAAATTCACACTCTCCATTCAAACACACAACTTAGAAAGAATTAAGAGAATAGAGAGAGTGAAGAAGAAGGAGCTAGAAGGAAGAGAAGAAGGAGAGCAAGCAACTACAGCCCTTCTCTTTGAGGTAATAGCACAGCCCTTAAACCCCCTCAGATTAAGCATGTTCTTATTCAGTCTAGAGAACATCAAAGGCTTGATTAATAGAACATAAACCCAAGCAGATTGTAAGTAAAACCTCAACTCACAAAGCAAGTCATTTCTAATTAGGAACCTTAAACATTCGGCCTGCAAACACTAAGATTCCGAAACTAATCCTAAGCATGTCACCGTTCCCACTAGTTCACCACATCAAACAGAGGTAGTAAATCTTCTAACTCTAAATTCACAACCAAATGCGCCACTGCTGGCACACAGTCGTCTAAGCATAAACTAGAAACTCCATAACTACCCAATAATCTGAACCTAGAACAGTGGACACACACACACACCTAAATACTAGAACAAGAATACTTAGCTTAGAAACCGAGGAGATAAGGAGAAGTTTCGAACCTCCGTCGGAGCTCGAAGCCCCGACGGCGAAGGAGGCTGAACGGAGCGCCGACGGCGGCGGAAATCATCGACGCCGAAGCTTCCGCAGCAGCAAGAGCATAATAGATATCGCATCCTCGAACCTGCAACAGAAAAAAAAAAAAGAAACCAATAACTCCTCTGCTCTACAAAAATTTAACCCTACTCTAAACAACAACTAATCGAAATAGAAAACAAGGGTTAACGTCAAGATGAAATTCAACAACATTGATTTAAGAACAAATGTCCCCTAATCTCTCAGATTAGGGATTTTAATGTATCGACAAGAAGAGAGGGAGAGTCAGGCAGCGGGAGTTGCGGCTAGAAACGGGAGCAACCAGGCATCTTCCGTGTCGGCGCCGTATCACCGCTACGGCGGAGCATCGCCCAGAGCCACGACGGGGCGTATCTCATCGGAAAATCAGCAAGGGGCGCATTTCCCCAAATCACGAATTAGGGTTTTGACGGGAAGCACTCCGCCAAACCCAAAGGAGCATGGCGACGGCGTGAGAACGGCGATGATTATCGGTCGCCGGCCGGAGGACAAGAGATAGTGAAGAACCGCGAGTTCGAGAGATGCAGAAGAATAAAATCGTGAAAGAGATGAGTGACGGGTTCGGTGCTGAGGTGGAAATGAGGATTTGGGTCCTCTTTTGGTGACCCGGGTCGGGTCGGACCATTTGCGGGTCGGGCTGGACTATAGCTGGGCCGAGAGAAAGAAAAAGGGCCTACCCTTTATCAGCTGGGCCGGATCTCGTGGTACTTGGGCCACGACCCAATTAATTATTCACGAGCCCAATTGCCGATTTAATTAAATCGAGATATCATTAACTAGATCGTATTCCATCCTCGATTAATTTCGATATTCGTGGGAATTATTATTTCACTATTTCAATAATTAACTTTAGATAAGTTAATTAACCTAGAACTTATAATTCAGATTAATTGATTTAGCTAATCAATAAAGCGTGAAAATAATTAGCCCGGTTTTGCAATAAATTAAAGATTGATTTATTAATAAACTTACATGAACCGTACACATGACGGGATTTATAACCCCAACTTAGATAACCGTAACCACGTTACTGGATTTAGAATAACCTCCGATCATAATTTAAAAATAAAATCTTAAATAAGATTTTATTCGTTAGAATACGAATCTTACCTCGATTTTTAATCGAAGGGTATGTGAAGGAGGGACAGTAGCAGAAGCAGAGATCAAGTCTCGTTGCAGTAAAGAAAAAATAAGGAGGTGGGCTTTCTATAAAACAAAGCATGTTTTATTAGATTAATAGCTCTTTTAAAGTATTGTCATGCCATAAATGTTTTCAGTTTTTGTATGATGCCCTATCTGTTAAATGGCGCAAGGCCAATTCATAAATCGAATTCGGGTCCTTGAATGATCTACTATCATTCTCGGACTAGTGTACACATCGATCGTGTCATTGCAGATAGTGACCGATCACGTGACCAAGTGAGGTGGCCAACTCCTCGAGCACAACAAACTCAGATATGGTAGAATACTACAGAACTTAGTCTGCGCAGACGCTTTTAAGATAACTCAGTTTTTTGTGAACGTAGGCCTTTCAAGAAAAACCCTATGCTTCACTATGAATGGCTTGACAATAAAATGTTTTGGGCAATGTGTCCACTGAGTACTTTGTACTCACGCCCTGTGCATTATTTCCAATGTGCAGGTTGAGCAGGATGAATGAAGAGTGACCGGCGATGCTTTTGTCAATATTAACAAGTAGTATTAGTTGAAGATTTCTCTTGGTAATACAAGTCTTCACACATGTATTCTCAAACTCATTTCCGCTGTGTACACTCTAATACTTTTGAATCCTTCGATATGGTTGTAATTCAAGTCAGAATCATGACAAGTGGTGTCGTACTTAATTCCTTTATCATGACCATCTATCGGTGTTTGTTCTATAATATGTTCGTACCGAATTCCCAAATTCCCATCTTTTGTGAATTATTCGTTAATCCCTACCCATAGTCACGAATCACCGAGCTTAGCTATCGATTAGCAAAGTGCGGTCGTGACACTTAGGCTCTAGGCAAAAAGCTTGAGAGGATTTTGAACCTTAAACTATGCATCTTACATAGTTAATTTCCTTTCTTGAGAGCTTGATCTTGCATTACATTTTCTTTGCTAGAACTTGCCTTGATATTCTTGTTAGAAATATTACATGCGTGCATAATTAGGAGATGATCTTAGGCCATCGTTGTTTAGCCCATTTTCCCTAAACACTAACCTATCTTTCATTACCATTGTCGTCCCATTTTGAGCCTTGAATAGAGCCTTTTCTTCTTAAACCGGATGATAGGGGGTGAAGGATGGTTAAGGGAACCTTGGTGAAGTTGAAAATACATGAAAAATGGTGGGTGATAGTGAAGGGTCTAGAGATTGATTTTGAAATGAAAGAACACTCCTATAAGCTCAATGTTATAAAAGAAAAGAATAAGAACAAAGTTCTTATTGAAAAAAAACAAAGAAAGAATAAGAGCATAAAGGAGTGCGTCTTTAGATGCTTTGTAGAAGCTTGGGGTTTCATTTAATAAAAAGGGATTGGATAAGGTGGAAGATGAAGAAATTCATACTTAGAGAAGTGAAGAAAAGATGTGAAGGAGCTTAGATGAAGATTTAAGCCACTTAGCCTAAAATTCCCTACCTTAACCAATGTCCCTACATTACAAGCATAAGAAAGACCTTTTTGATCATAATTTGTGCATGCATTGTGGTATTGGAAACTTGAGTTGATAGGCAAGCTTATGGTTAAAGTTATGTATTGTATGATTTCGATGAGTGCTTACCTTCTCTATATATTGAGGGATCGAGTGATACACATGTTCCGTGTGAGGTCTAGAGTCGAAAGTGTTTGAGTGATTGAATTCTAAGTTAGGAGAGTGAGTGATCTTATGAATGTTTGGCTTGACTTGAGAATTTCTTTGTATTAAAATGGTTTTTGAGGTGATATGAGGCATCGAGGAACTCAAAATGCACATCCCATATGTGTTAAGTGTTTTGATTGTTCGTTTCATTGTTCGGGACGAACAATGGCTTAAGTTTGGGAGAGTGATTAACACGTATTTTATGTGCATGTCGAGTGTATTTTGCATGTGTTTAAGTCTCGATTTATGTGCTTAAATGTTAGAAATGCTAGAGTTTCTTAACTTGTAACAAACTTTAGACTTTTCTCATTTTCCCCTGGTTTTCGATCCATTTTTGTAAGAATTTGAAAGAACATTCAAGTAGCTAAGGATCGAGGGCCAGAAACGAGGAAGAATCGAGCTCTATTAGAGTGAAACTTATGTTTAAAAATGTGGAATTTCAAGCTCTATAGTTAGGGTTTCACTAGTTTGATTTCATTTATATTTTCCTCGTTCTCTCGAGTCTCTTTATGCTTTTTGTAGGAATAATGGAGAACTTACATGGCCAAGTTAATCATTCTATGATGAAGAGGAGCTCGTTAGAAAGCCATAGCAAAAAGCGGATCGAGAATCGGAGATCGGACGAGAGAGAACGAGCGAAAACGGTGAAGTTGCGCAAGAGAAGGAAAACCGGCGGGTTGGCCGGCGGTTTGTCAAACCGCCGGGAACCAACATCAAACTGCCAGTTCACCACCTAATTTGGCAGCATAGACAGCGGTCTGGCTGGCGGTTTGCCAGACCGCCGGCTCCCCTTCCCACAGACCGCCGGTTCGGCGAGAAGTGCACTTAAGGGGCGAGTTTGGCTCGTCCAAACTCGCCCCGGTTCGTCCCGTTTCACCCCGATTCGACCCAAACTCGATTTGTGATGTATTTAACCCCAAAATTCACCCCATTTGGATATCTTTTTCATACTTTAATATTCTTAGAACCCTAAATATATTTTCCCTCTTTCTACTTTAGTAATTTGAATATTGTTGAAGCTATACTTTGTGGATTCAAGATTCAAGACCATATTCTTCTTCCTTATTGAATTCTCTATCTTTTAAGCATGATTTCATTTACTTTTTATGGTTTATTTTCTTTAATTATGTTTAGCTAAGTTCCTTTTGGTTTCAAATATATGAAGACATGATCTAGATTTGGGTATTGTAGTTGGATTGGCCTTCTAATTCATATGTCTTGTGGTTTGGGACTTGATTTTATTGCATGATTGATGGTCGAGCCACCGAATGTTGATGATATTGCTGAAGCTTCAAGAGCACACGGTCCCCCACCGCAAATTCAACATCACGTTGACTCTTATTTGCTGTGGTACGCATACTCTGCTGTGCCTTCTCCAAATTCTTCCATAGCCACACAAGCAATTCACCTCGTTGGCGAATGACTTCCACAATGGAAGGTGGGCAAGACGCTGGCGGCGGTGCAACAATCAAGGGAGGTGGTTCTCAGCCATATAGAGCATGAAATGGAAAAGTACCGAGGCCCTCATGATGAAAACAATTGAATGCCAACTCCGCCCAAGGAAGAAAATTAGTCCACGTTGCCGGCCTATCCGCTACATAAGCACGAAGATATTGCTCTAACCCCTAATTTCAAACCTCCATTTGGCCATCAGATTGCGGATGATAGGCCGTAGTAAAATGTAACTTCGTGCCACTCAAACGGAGCATATATTCCCAAACCTCATTAAGGAAGACTGAGTCACGATCCGACACCAACGTGGCTGGAAAACCATGATGCTTCACTACTGCATCAATGAATAAATTGGCAACTCGCCACGCATCAAAACGAGTCAGTAAAGGCGCGAAGTGCGCGTATTTTGATAGTCGATCCACGACAACCATGATAACCGTAAATCCTCTCGACTGCGGTAGCCCAGTAATGAAGTCCATCGAAACATCCTCCCACACTTGCGAAGGAATAGGTAACGGTTGTAACAAGCACGCGGGTTTCTGCGTGGAATATTTTGTTGTTTGACATTCGAAACACGCGGCTACAAACTGCTTCACATCACTACGCATGCCTTTCCAATAGAATAAGGATGCAAGGCGTCTGAAAGTACGTTCCACCTCGGGGTGGCTAGTGGCTGGTGTTGAATGATGCTCATAAAGGAGTGCTGATTTTGCCGCCGAAGTCGTCGCAACTACGATTTGACGGTCGCAAAAAATGAGGCCGTCGCGGAATGACATACCCTTGGGAGCTGTCCCTTTCTCAATCTGCGAGCATAAGTCCACCATCTCGGGAAGTGTGCGCACATCAACACGTAATAACTCCATGATATCTGGTACATGCTGAAAAATCGCCACCAACAAAGACAAATCATCAGTAGCCGCGGAACTCTTATCCTCGCGACGGGATAACGCATCAGCCACGCGATTTGAGGCTCCTGTTTTATACTCGATCCGAAACTTGTACCCCATCAGCTTTCGCGCATATAATTGTTGGTCGGGAGTCTGAATGACTTGTTGCAATAACTCCCTTAAGCTCTTGTGGTCGCTCCAAATCACAAACTCTCTACCCAACAGATACTATCTCCATTTCTGTATGGCCTCCGCAATGGCATATAATTCCTTGTGGTAAGTGGAAGTAACGCGGCGACGTGGCCCCAATTTCTTGCTAAAAAAGGCTAAAGGATGATTCTCTTGCAACAACACCACCCCTATGCCAAAGTCTGAGGCATCTGTCTCTACATAAAATATCTTAGAGAAGTCCGGCAAGCGGAGCACCGGAGCGGAAGTCATCGCCATTTTCAAAGCACTGAAACTAGCATCGGCGGCTGGAGTCCATTCGAAGGCGTCTTTCTTGAGCAGGTCCGTCAACGGTGAGGCAAGCACTGCATATACGGAAATAAATTGACGGTAGTAACCCGTGAGGCCCAGAAATCCCCGCAACTGCTTAATGGACTTTGGTGGTGGCCAGGCAACCATGGCCTCAATCTTGGCGGGGTCCGCTTGCAACTGCCCGTCCGTGATTATGTGACCTAAGTAATCCACAGTAGTGCAACAAAAAGAGCATTTAGATAACTTAATAAAAAAATGATGGACCTGTAAGATGGAGAGGACCTCCGTCAAGTGCTTGGCATGCTCCGGAAGGCTAGGGCTATAAATCAAGATGTCATCAAAGAAAACGATGACAAATCGGCGAAGCAAGGACCTGAATATCTCATTCATTGCTGCTTGGAAAGTAGAAGGGGCGTTAGTTAGGCCAAACGGCATCATGAGAAATTCAAAATGCCCATCATGTGTTCGAAAAGCTATCTTATAAACATCCGTTTCATGCATACGAATCTGATGATAACTGGAGCGTAAGTCAGGTTTTGTGAAGAAACGTGCAGTCCCGAGCTCATCAAATAGCTCATCAGTGGTGGGAATTGGAAAATGATCAGGGACGGTAACGGCGTTCAATGCACGATAATCGATACAAAATCGGAAGGACCTGTTCTTATTCCGAATCAAGAGCATTGGCGACGAGAAAGCACTGTGGCTGCGGCGTATAATACCCACGTCTAACATCTCTCAAACTTGTCGTTCGATCTCATTCTTCTGGAAGTAAGGGTATCGGTATGGTCGAACGTTCACCGGCTTTGTGTTCGGCAGTAGGTGAATTCGATGATTGAATGCACGGGTTGGTGGCATCCCTGAGGGAACCGTGAAAACCGAACTGTGCTTCACCAAAACTTGTCGCACTGTTGACGGGAGATCCGGGGGAAATTCAGGTTCGGCACTGGGCTCGCGAACCGCGTCGGCAAACGGCACAATTTTGAAGAAATTCGCGCTATCGTGATGGAGCATGATTGAGGCGAAAGTGCGGGCTGACACTTGGCGCGGCACGCGCAGCATGACACGCAAACACACTTGGCAACCTCCACGTTCAAACTCCAACGTGCCCACATCGTAATCGCTAGTAACGTGATGTAATGATCGTAGCCACAACATGCCCAAAATCACATCAGGCCCATGCACCGGCAGAATATATAAATCCAAGAAAAAAGAGTGACCCTGAATGCGGAGCTCAGACTTTGGGCTCATATTAGAACATAGTAGAGATTGGCCGTTGCCGATGTAGACCCGAAACGGACGAATAGCCGTGAGAGGTAGCTGAATTTTCTCGGCAATTCGCGGATGCAAGAAATTATGTGTGCTCCCGGTGTCAACCAAAATGAAAATCTCCGATGTGCCCAGGAACCCTTGTAACTCCAATGAAGCAGCCCGCGGCCGACCATCCATGCCATACATATGCGAGAAATCTGATGTGATAACTTCCGGTGACGCGAGGATCACCTCGAGTTGCTCAGTCTCGTCGTCATCGTCGTCGGTCCCCATATAAGCCAGGAAATTCTTCTTACACACATGCCCGGTGATCCACTTTTTAGGACAGTATCAACACAGACCCAAGCGGTTCCTCTCCGCTTTTTCAGTCGACGACAAGTGCACTACCGGCAATTTTAAAAAATCATGGGTCTGAGTGCCGAGAGGTTGTGACTGACCAGCATTAGTGGCGCCGGATGTCACGGACGCTGAAGCTGAAGGTGAAAGTGAGCTGCACGAATCACGTCCATTCCAAGAGTGATGGGAGGACTGCACCAAACGATCTGCTGCACTGTCAAATTCCGTGGCAAGAGCCATTGCGGCGGCGACGAATGGCGGATGTTGAAAATGAACTTGATTTTTAATCGGCTGACACAAACCACCCAAATAAATAGGTAATAAAGTAGACTCCGGAAGACCTTGGATATGGTTCAACATTCCTTCAAACTCTTTATGATACTCGGATAAAGAACCTGTCTATGTGAGTTTGGCGATCAATTCAATATAATTGACAAAGTAATTAGGATCAAAGCGCCGACGAACATCCTCCAAAAACTGCGACCACGAGACAAAAGGGTTATTGGCCCTATAAGAGAAAATTCAGTCCGACGCAGACGGCGAGAATAGCATGATGACGTAGTGTAGGTGTTGGTCGTCGGGAAGCATGATATGATCAAAGTAGTACTGAATTCGTGTCACCCAACTTTGTGCTTCTGACCCATCGAATAGAGGTGGATCCATCTTGATGTGGTGGGCAGGATCTGTAGAAGAGTTATTCGCGTTGTAGCGTGCTGAGGGATGATCCCACATAGACCTAGTTACGTGTGTGTCCGGCACAACCCGAGACGCCGGAGGATCCCACGATGTCGACTGGTGCAGGGACGCGTGCCGTGTGGATGCTATGCCCTGGCGAAACCCCTGTAGTTGGCGAGAGAAGTCGGTCGACCCGGTGACATGATAGGGCGCCACCGATGGTGTAGGTAATGGGGGCACCGTTACTGCGACCGCTGTGGTAGGGACCGCACCCGGAATCCACGCCGGCGATTGCCACAAATAGGGCATGCCATAGGGAGGGTCGGGCTCCGGCCGAGGCGGCGCGTTCGCCATGGACCAGCGCTGCTCAGTCGCGTCCATACGTGCCTCCATCCATCGCATCATGGAGAACAGATATTCCATGGTGGCTGGTGCGGAAGCGGTGGAAGGCGACGCGGCTTTGGATGCAGTGATGATTACTGGCGGCGCCGGTGAAGAGCTCACAACTGGTGGGTCAACCCGGCTGGTATTAGTGCCCGAAGAGGAGGCCATGGTTCAACAATGAAAGCACCACTTTGATAAGAGAAGAGTTCCCTTATCGGTTCTCAGTGAACGGTTCGTTCACCGGTGATAGAAAATCTCTGGCAGTCGCGGGCTCGCCCCGACGATCATGCCAAATTATGCAGAAAAGAAGAGAAAAGACGGCTGGGAAAGTTAGGGTTTAATTTTATTGATGATCAACAAAATAACACTAATTCCCTTTTATATCTAAGGACCCTGGTTGATTCGACCTACGATTCGGGAAAGAATCAACAAGAAAACCCGAAAAGGAGCTTATAGAATTGCTCGACTCGAATAATTAAAAGAGGGCTAAGCCCAAGCAGAAAAATAAAAAATACATAAATTAGTCTATCGATAAGAAATAAAATCTCCAAACTTCTTAGGCTCTCTCGTTCTTCTTTTGGGCCGACCACTCCTTCCTTCCTCGTCTAGCCCATCGTCTGCCTTTCCACTCGCATCATATATAAGCGGCTCCGGCTCCTTAGCTACTGCTTCATCACGAGCATGCGTGTAGGATACGAATTGTTCGTATCAAAGTCTCACTTTTTTTAATTCCTATAAAATACTAAACCGACTCAAGCTCACTGAGACGGAGGGAGTACAAATTTATGAGTTTATTGCTGCTTAAACCTAGGGCAACATACATGAAAAGGGGGTCTACATTTTCTTGAATAATCACCAAATTGAAGCATATTTCCTTTTTGATTTTTTTTTTTTTCAGAATTTTAGATATGTTTGAATGTTTCTACTCTAAGGAACATGGCCCACAATTTTCTTGATCACAAATTCACAATCTTGAACAAAGTTGCGTGGTGATGACAAAATTTATCTAAATTTTGAGCTCACTAAAATATACTCCATAATTCTAACGAAATGTTTTTGGAATTGAAAGAGAAATCAATTGCAGTTTAAAAATCACTTTTCACCTTATAATCTGTATTCATCAATGATGTCATGGGCTCGCAGCCTCGATTTTATCTTTTCATCAAAGTAAAGAAATTTCAAGTTGAATGGGAAGTAAAATAATCGTGTGTGTGTGTGTGTTTTTCTTTTTAATTTTTTACTTACCTCCAAACCTTGGGAGCCTAGTTTCACTCTTGGCACTTGAATCCCAGAAGTGTGCTCCATTGATCTTAGCAACCAAAGCTCTCTACTCTACAGTTCGTGCAATGCTCACGTGTCGTGTGATTTGCAATCATTATTATCACACACTATTACCAGACCCGTGCGTCGCACGGGGTGTGATTTATTTTATTTTATTATAAGATCTTATAACAAAATTAATTTATTATTTATACAAGTAAATACAATATTGTTTTAAAATTATAAACGTATATATTTCATGTATAGTTTGCGGATAATAGCCACATATTATGATATTTAGAATATACATTCAAAGTTTTCAACCAATTGTGTATGAAATTGGTCGAAAAACGAAAATATTCAGCGGGAAAGTACTGTCACCGATCGGAACAACGTCATTATCAGAATTCGACATAAACCTATGTCTATCTCTATTTACAGTCAATCTCTTTTATCTTGTTAATAACCTTCATACATTGAGCATTTACTGATATAAAACGAACTACTAAGATTATTTGAACTATACAAGAATTTTCTAAGAGTTCCAACAAAGACCACCAACTTCCGCACAACAGTTCAATCTTGAATAGTTAAGCGAATCATCTGCTCAAACTGAAGAGATCGATCTGATCTCAGATATTCGATCTGACCCATCGAGCTAGTTTGTCAAAATTGTTTTAAAATCAAAAACTGTTAAAGATTTATGTATTCTCCCCACATACATCAATTAACTATTTCCGGGACCAACACCCCTTGCCATGCCTTTGGGTGAATGACTCAATTCTAATATGGTATCAGAGTTGGTCCAAAAACGATGATGGTGCTGCGAACGTGTTAGAGTCACTCCTAAGTCACACATCGACATAGTAAAAGTTATGAACTCTATGTATAAATTGGATGATTATTCTTCCTTCTTACAAAGCTTTTTAAGGGATGAATGACTCATTTCTAATAATACATAATGTAAATTAATTTGGTGAAAGTCGTTATATTTTCAAGCTTTCTTCAAATGTTTATTTTTCCCTTGCCGCAACCTACTACTTTCTCTGGTCTTTTCAAGTTGAGTCATTTCTTTTTGGCAATCATTATTATTACACACTATTACCAGACCCGTGCGTCGCACGGGGTGTGATTTATTTTATTTTATTATAAGATCTTATAACAAAATTAATTTATTATTTATACAAGTAAATACAATATTGTTTTAAAATTATAAACGTATATATTTCATGTATAGTTTGCGGATAATAGCCACATATTATGATATTTAGAATATACATTCAAAGTTTTCAACCAATTGTGTATGAAATTGGTCGAAAAATGAAAATGTTCAGCGGGAAAGTACTGTCACCGATCGGAACAACGTCATTATCAGAATTCGACATAAACCTATGTCTATCTCTATTTACAGTCAATCTCTTTTATCTTGTTAATAACCTTCATACATTGAGCATTTACTGATATAAAACGAACTACTAAGATTATTTGAACTATACAAGAATTTTCTAAGAGTTCCAACAAAGACCACCAACTTCCGCACAACAGTTCAATCTTGAATAGTTAAGCGAATCATCTGCTCAAACTGAAGAGATCGATCTGATCTCGGATATTCGATCTGACCCATCGAGCTAGTTTGTCAAAATTGTTTTAAAATCAAAAACTGTTAAAGATTTATGTATTCTCCCCACATACATCAATTAACTATTTCCGGGACCAACACCCCTTGCCATGCCTTTGGGTGAATGACTCAATTCTAATATGGTATCAGAGTTGGTCCAAAAACGATGATGGTGCTGCGAACGTGTTAGAGTCACTCCTAAGTCACACATCGACATAGTAAAAGTTATGAACTCTATGTATAAATTGGATGATTCTTCTTCCTTCTTACAAAGCTTTTTAAGGGATGAATGACTCATTTCTAATAATACATAATGTAAATTAATTTGGTGAAAGTCGTTATATTTTCAAGCTTTCTTCAAATGTTTATTTTTCCCTTGCCGCAACCTACTACTTTCTCTGGTCTTTTCAAGTTGAGTCATTTCTTTTTGGCAATCATTATTATTACACACTATTACCAGACCCGTGCGTCGCACGGGGTGTGATTTATTTTATTTTATTATAAGATCTTATAACAAAATTAATTTATTATTTATACAAGTAAATACAATATTGTTTTAAAATTATAAACGTATATATTTCATGTATAGTTTGCGGATAATAGCCACATATTATGATATTTAGAATATACATTCAAAGTTTTCAACCAATTGTGTATGAAATTGGTCGAAAAATGAAAATGTTCAGCGGGAAAGTACTGTCACCGATCGGAACAACGTCATTATCAGAATTCGACATAAACCTATGTCTATCTCTATTTACAGTCAATCTCTTTTATCTTGTTAATAACCTTCATACATTGAGCATTTACTGATATAAAACGAACTACTAAGATTATTTGAACTATACAAGAATTTTCTAAGAGTTCCAACAAAGACCACCAACTTCCGCACAACAGTTCAATCTTGAATAGTTAAGCGAATCATCTGCTCAAACTGAAGAGATCGATCTGATCTCGGATATTCGATCTGACCCATCGAGCTAGTTTGTCAAAATTGTTTTAAAATCAAAAACTGTTAAAGATTTATGTATTCTCCCCACATACATCAATTAACTATTTCCGGGACCAACACCCCTTGCCATGCCTTTGGGTGAATGACTCAATTCTAATATGGTATCAGAGTTGGTCCAAAAACGATGATGGTGCTGCGAACGTGTTAGAGTCACTCCTAAGTCACACATCGACATAGTAAAAGTTATGAACTCTATGTATAAATTGGATGATTCTTCTTCCTTCTTACAAAGCTTTTTAAGGGATGAATGACTCATTTCTAATAATACATAATGTAAATTAATTTGGTGAAAGTCGTTATATTTTCAAGCTTTCTTCAAATGTTTATTTTTCCCTTGCCGCAACCTACTACTTTCTCTGGTCTTTTCAAGTTGAGTCATTTCTTTTTGGCAATCATTATTATTACACACTATTACCAGACCCGTGCGTCGCACGGGGTGTGATTTATTTATTTTATTATAAGATCTTATAACAAAATTAATTTATTATTTATACAAGTAAATACAATATTGTTTTAAAATTATAAACGTATATATTTCATGTATAGTTTGCGGATAATAGCCACATATTATGATATTTAGAATATACATTCAAAGTTTTCAACCAATTGTGTATGAAATTGGTCGAAAAATGAAAATGTTCAGCGGGAAAGTACTGTCACCGATCGGAACAACGTCATTATCAGAATTCGACATAAACCTATGTCTATCTCTATTTACAGTCAATCTCTTTTATCTTGTTAATAACCTTCATACATTGAGCATTTACTGATATAAAACGAACTACTAAGATTATTTGAACTATACAAGAATTTTCTAAGAGTTCCAACAAAGACCACCAACTTCCGCACAACAGTTCAATCTTGAATAGTTAAGCGAATCATCTGCTCAAACTGAAGAGATCGATCTGATCTCGGATATTCGATCTGACCCATCGAGCTAGTTTGTCAAAATTGTTTTAAAATCAAAAACTGTTAAAGATTTATGTATTCTCCCCACATACATCAATTAACTATTTCCGGGACCAACACCCCTTGCCATGCCTTTGGGTGAATGACTCAATTCTAATATGGTATCAGAGTTGGTCCAAAAACGATGATGGTGCTGCGAACGTGTTAGAGTCACTCCTAAGTCACACATCGACATAGTAAAAGTTATGAACTCTATGTATAAATTGGATGATTCTTCTTCCTTCTTACAAAGCTTTTTAAGGGATGAATGACTCATTTCTAATAATACATAATGTAAATTAATTTGGTGAAAGTCGTTATATTTTCAAGCTTTCTTCAAATGTTTATTTTTCCCTTGCCGCAACCTACTACTTTCTCTGGTCTTTTCAAGTTGAGTCATTTCTTTTTGGCAATCATTATTATTACACACTATTACCAGACCCGTGCGTCGCACGGGGTGTGATTTATTTTATTTTATTATAAGATCTTATAACAAAATTAATTTATTATTTATACAAGTAAATACAATATTGTTTTAAAATTATAAACGTATATATTTCATGTATAGTTTGCGGATAATAGCCACATATTATGATATTTAGAATATACATTCAAAGTTTTCAACCAATTGTGTATGAAATTGGTCGAAAAATGAAAATGTTCAGCGGGAAAGTACTGTCACCGATCGGAACAACGTCATTATCAGAATTCGACATAAACCTATGTCTATCTCTATTTACAGTCAATCTCTTTTATCTTGTTAATAACCTTCATACATTGAGCATTTACTGATATAAAACGAACTACTAAGATTATTTGAACTATACAAGAATTTTCTAAGAGTTCCAACAAAGACCACCAACTTCCGCACAACAGTTCAATCTTGAATAGTTAAGCGAATCATCTGCTCAAACTGAAGAGATCGATCTGATCTCGGATATTCGATCTGACCCATCGAGCTAGTTTGTCAAAATTGTTTTAAAATCAAAAACTGTTAAAGATTTATGTATTCTCCCCACATACATCAATTAACTATTTCCGGGACCAACACCCCTTGCCATGCCTTTGGGTGAATGACTCAATTCTAATATGGTATCAGAGTTGGTCCAAAAACGATGATGGTGCTGCGAACGTGTTAGAGTCACTCCTAAGTCACACATCGACATAGTAAAAGTTATGAACTCTATGTATAAATTGGATGATTCTTCTTCCTTCTTACAAAGCTTTTTAAGGGATGAATGACTCATTTCTAATAATACATAATGTAAATTAATTTGGTGAAAGTCGTTATATTTTCAAGCTTTCTTCAAATGTTTATTTTTCCCTTGCCGCAACCTACTACTTTCTCTGGTCTTTTCAAGTTGAGTCATTTCTTTTTGGCAATCATTATTATTACACACTATTACCAGACCCGTGCGTCGCACGGGGTGTGATTTATTTTATTTTATTATAAGATCTTATAACAAAATTAATTTATTATTTATACAAGTAAATACAATATTGTTTTAAAATTATAAACGTATATATTTCATGTATAGTTTGCGGATAATAGCCACATATTATGATATTTAGAATATACATTCAAAGTTTTCAACCAATTGTGTATGAAATTGGTCGAAAAATGAAAATGTTCAGCGGGAAAGTACTGTCACCGATCGGAACAACGTCATTATCAGAATTCGACATAAACCTATGTCTATCTCTATTTACAGTCAATCTCTTTTATCTTGTTAATAACCTTCATACATTGAGCATTTACTGATATAAAACGAACTACTAAGATTATTTGAACTATACAAGAATTTTCTAAGAGTTCCAACAAAGACCACCAACTTCCGCACAACAGTTCAATCTTGAATAGTTAAGCGAATCATCTGCTCAAACTGAAGAGATCGATCTGATCTCGGATATTCGATCTGACCCATCGAGCTAGTTTGTCAAAATTGTTTTAAAATCAAAAACTGTTAAAGATTTATGTATTCTCCCCACATACATCAATTAACTATTTCCGGGACCAACACCCCTTGCCATGCCTTTGGGTGAATGACTCAATTCTAATATGGTATCAGAGTTGGTCCAAAAACGATGATGGTGCTGCGAACGTGTTAGAGTCACTCCTAAGTCACACATCGACATAGTAAAAGTTATGAACTCTATGTATAAATTGGATGATTCTTCTTCCTTCTTACAAAGCTTTTTAAGGGATGAATGACTCATTTCTAATAATACATAATGTAAATTAATTTGGTGAAAGTCGTTATATTTTCAAGCTTTCTTCAAATGTTTATTTTTCCCTTGCCGCAACCTACTACTTTCTCTGGTCTTTTCAAGTTGAGTCATTTCTTTTTGGCAATCATTATTATTACACACTATTACCAGACCCGTGCGTCGCACGGGGTGTGATTTATTTTATTTTATTATAAGATCTTATAACAAAATTAATTTATTATTTATACAAGTAAATACAATATTGTTTTAAAATTATAAACGTATATATTTCATGTATAGTTTGCGGATAATAGCCACATATTATGATATTTAGAATATACATTCAAAGTTTTCAACCAATTGTGTATGAAATTGGTCGAAAAATGAAAATGTTCAGCGGGAAAGTACTGTCACCGATCGGAACAACGTCATTATCAGAATTCGACATAAACCTATGTCTATCTCTATTTACAGTCAATCTCTTTTATCTTGTTAATAACCTTCATACATTGAGCATTTACTGATATAAAACGAACTACTAAGATTATTTGAACTATACAAGAATTTTCTAAGAGTTCCAACAAAGACCACCAACTTCCGCACAACAGTTCAATCTTGAATAGTTAAGCGAATCATCTGCTCAAACTGAAGAGATCGATCTGATCTCGGATATTCGATCTGACCCATCGAGCTAGTTTGTCAAAATTGTTTTAAAATCAAAAACTGTTAAAGATTTATGTATTCTCCCCACATACATCAATTAACTATTTCCGGGACCAACACCCCTTGCCATGCCTTTGGGTGAATGACTCAATTCTAATATGGTATCAGAGTTGGTCCAAAAACGATGATGGTGCTGCGAACGTGTTAGAGTCACTCCTAAGTCACACATCGACATAGTAAAAGTTATGAACTCTATGTATAAATTGGATGATTCTTCTTCCTTCTTACAAAGCTTTTTAAGGGATGAATGACTCATTTCTAATAATACATAATGTAAATTAATTTGGTGAAAGTCGTTATATTTTCAAGCTTTCTTCAAATGTTTATTTTTCCCTTGCCGCAACCTACTACTTTCTCTGGTCTTTTCAAGTTGAGTCATTTCTTTTTGGCAATCATTATTATTACACACTATTACCAGACCCGTGCGTCGCACGGGGTGTGATTTATTTTATTTTATTATAAGATCTTATAACAAAATTAATTTATTATTTATACAAGTAAATACAATATTGTTTTAAAATTATAAACGTATATATTTCATGTATAGTTTGCGGATAATAGCCACATATTATGATATTTAGAATATACATTCAAAGTTTTCAACCAATTGTGTATGAAATTGGTCGAAAAATGAAAATGTTCAGCGGGAAAGTACTGTCACCGATCGGAACAACGTCATTATCAGAATTCGACATAAACCTATGTCTATCTCTATTTACAGTCAATCTCTTTTATCTTGTTAATAACCTTCATACATTGAGCATTTACTGATATAAAACGAACTACTAAGATTATTTGAACTATACAAGAATTTTCTAAGAGTTCCAACAAAGACCACCAACTTCCGCACAACAGTTCAATCTTGAATAGTTAAGCGAATCATCTGCTCAAACTGAAGAGATCGATCTGATCTCGGATATTCGATCTGACCCATCGAGCTAGTTTGTCAAAATTGTTTTAAAATCAAAAACTGTTAAAGATTTATGTATTCTCCCCACATACATCAATTAACTATTTCCGGGACCAACACCCCTTGCCATGCCTTTGGGTGAATGACTCAATTCTAATATGGTATCAGAGTTGGTCCAAAAACGATGATGGTGCTGCGAACGTGTTAGAGTCACTCCTAAGTCACACATCGACATAGTAAAAGTTATGAACTCTATGTATAAATTGGATGATTCTTCTTCCTTCTTACAAAGCTTTTTAAGGGATGAATGACTCATTTCTAATAATACATAATGTAAATTAATTTGGTGAAAGTCGTTATATTTTCAAGCTTTCTTCAAATGTTTATTTTTCCCTTGCCGCAACCTACTACTTTCTCTGGTCTTTTCAAGTTGAGTCATTTCTTTTTGGCAATCATTATTATTACACACTATTACCAGACCCGTGCGTCGCACGGGGTGTGATTTATTTTATTTTATTATAAGATCTTATAACAAAATTAATTTATTATTTATACAAGTAAATACAATATTGTTTTAAAATTATAAACGTATATATTTCATGTATAGTTTGCGGATAATAGCCACATATTATGATATTTAGAATATACATTCAAAGTTTTCAACCAATTGTGTATGAAATTGGTCGAAAAATGAAAATGTTCAGCGGGAAAGTACTGTCACCGATCGGAACAACGTCATTATCAGAATTCGACATAAACCTATGTCTATCTCTATTTACAGTCAATCTCTTTTATCTTGTTAATAACCTTCATACATTGAGCATTTACTGATATAAAACGAACTACTAAGATTATTTGAACTATACAAGAATTTTCTAAGAGTTCCAACAAAGACCACCAACTTCCGCACAACAGTTCAATCTTGAATAGTTAAGCGAATCATCTGCTCAAACTGAAGAGATCGATCTGATCTCGGATATTCGATCTGACCCATCGAGCTAGTTTGTCAAAATTGTTTTAAAATCAAAAACTGTTAAAGATTTATGTATTCTCCCCACATACATCAATTAACTATTTCCGGGACCAACACCCCTTGCCATGCCTTTGGGTGAATGACTCAATTCTAATATGGTATCAGAGTTGGTCCAAAACGATGATGGTGCTGCGAACGTGTTAGAGTCACTCCTAAGTCACACATCGACATAGTAAAAGTTATGAACTCTATGTATAAATTGGATGATTCTTCTTCCTTCTTACAAAGCTTTTTAAGGGATGAATGACTCATTTCTAATAATACATAATGTAAATTAATTTGGTGAAAGTCGTTATATTTTCAAGCTTTCTTCAAATGTTTATTTTTCCCTTGCCGCAACCTACTACTTTCTCTGGTCTTTTCAAGTTGAGTCATTTCTTTTTGGCAATCATTATTATTACACACTATTACCAGACCCGTGCGTCGCACGGGGTGTGATTTATTTTATTTTATTATAAGATCTTATAACAAAATTAATTTATTATTTATACAAGTAAATACAATATTGTTTTAAAATTATAAACGTATATATTTCATGTATAGTTTGCGGATAATAGCCACATATTATGATATTTAGAATATACATTCAAAGTTTTCAACCAATTGTGTATGAAATTGGTCGAAAAATGAAAATGTTCAGCGGGAAAGTACTGTCACCGATCGGAACAACGTCATTATCAGAATTCGACATAAACCTATGTCTATCTCTATTTACAGTCAATCTCTTTTATCTTGTTAATAACCTTCATACATTGAGCATTTACTGATATAAAACGAACTACTAAGATTATTTGAACTATACAAGAATTTTCTAAGAGTTCCAACAAAGACCACCAACTTCCGCACAACAGTTCAATCTTGAATAGTTAAGCGAATCATCTGCTCAAACTGAAGAGATCGATCTGATCTCGGATATTCGATCTGACCCATCGAGCTAGTTTGTCAAAATTGTTTTAAAATCAAAAACTGTTAAAGATTTATGTATTCTCCCCACATACATCAATTAACTATTTCCGGGACCAACACCCCTTGCCATGCCTTTGGGTGAATGACTCAATTCTAATATGGTATCAGAGTTGGTCCAAAAACGATGATGGTGCTGCGAACGTGTTAGAGTCACTCCTAAGTCACACATCGACATAGTAAAAGTTATGAACTCTATGTATAAATTGGATGATTCTTCTTCCTTCTTACAAAGCTTTTTAAGGGATGAATGACTCATTTCTAATAATACATAATGTAAATTAATTTGGTGAAAGTCGTTATATTTTCAAGCTTTCTTCAAATGTTTATTTTTCCCTTGCCTCAACCTACTACTTTCTCTGGTCTTTTCAAGTTGAGTCATTTCTTTTTGGCAATTCTGACACGTTTTTTTATACTTCTTGATGATGAGTTTTAAAATGAATTTTTGAAGAATTTTTTCTTTGTCAGAATATCCCGTAAAAGAAAAAACTCTTCAAAAACCTATTTTAATACTCATTATCAAGAAGTGTGGAAAAACGTGCCAAAATTACAAAAAAAAATAACTCAACTTGAAAAGACCAGAGGGAGTATATAAGAAATATGTATGAGAGGTACATAATGAACTATCGTATACCGAGCAAAAATACGATTCATAATATTTTCTTTCTTTAATTGCTATTTGTGGTAAATTTCGATTATTTTGACGATATAGGAAAACAAATGAGAGGAAACGTGAAGGCCTACAAAATTATTCCTAAAAAAAAATGAATAATTTTAAATCTCAAAACGCTTTCCTTAATTTCTCCGTATTATATACTTTAGTTCTACGAGAATCTTGAGCGTTGATGGCTTCGTCTTGGACCCACCCCTCTTTGATCAACGACTGCTGATAGTGCTTGAACGCAACAAATAACATGAACACTGCATATTATATTCCAAATAAGATTAATAATTCAAATTGAAATGTGCCTACTGGTATTAAATACTGCATTATTTCTTGTATAGTAAATATTAAATACTAATGTAAGGAGAAATAATCAAATAAAATACATACCCGCCCAAATTCGTGCGACGACGGATGATAAATTCCACACAAGGGCAAAAACGGCAAATCCTATTGCTTTCTTGTGTGAACACGACGCCCACGCGTCTCGAAATCGCCTTATCCAAAATGTGCCTTCATTAAAATTTAAAAGCAATTCTTTAGATAAATCATTTTAATTGTTTTCATAAAATACTTCCCCGTTCCGTTCGACACGTTACAATTTTTGAATAGATGTGAGGTATAAAAAAAATAATGTCTCAAACAGGAAAGAGAATGAAGTATTTATTGGCCCTTAATTAGAACAAATCAACAAAAATAAGAAGGTGTTTGGCTAAGCTAATCTGAAAGAGCTTATAAGCACTAACAACTTATAAAATATTCGAAAAGCTTATAAAATGTAAAAATAAGTTGGAATGAATGAGCTTATTTTTAAGGAGCTTCCAATGTTTTATAGTTTATTTTTGAAGTTTATAATCTCTTGAGAAGAAAACTCTTAAATTTCAAATAATCTGTGATTTTATTTTTCTAAAAACTTTTTTTTATCACATTTATCAATAATATTTTCAAATACAGTATAATTTTAGATATGCAGCCAACGTTTCTAAGGCCAAATCCTAAAACAAACAAATAGTTCGACTATTAAATCAATTCTCCCATGTCTACTTCTTCTAATTCCAGTATTTATCAGTTATTCAAAATCTCCAAATTAAGGAAAAATAAGTAATTATACTCCAATAATGCAGGGGATAGATGCGGTGCATGATTGGAAAATAATAATTGCATATAATTCAGAGTAAGATTTAATAATGCAGTGAATATTTATTTACCGTATGCAGTAATTTGGGAGGAGTAAGCTGAACAGACTTTAGGCGCAGTAAATACTCCAATAAATCCTAAAAAAGGTAAACCAGCATTAACACATTTATCTACTCAACAAAAAAACGTAAATTCAAATTCAAAATAAGCGACAATAATAATAAATAGTAGTAGTAATTTAGAAGGATCATAGAATGATTTACTTACCCACTTCGTGACAAATTTATTTTAGACCGAGATAAAATTAAATAACAATAAAGGAAGACGTCAACATCAATTTGCATGTGCTCTTCCAGTCTCAAATTATTAATTAATGATACCTAAAATTACTAATTCAACAAATATAATAAAAATAAAAATAAAAATAAAAGAAACCCACTAAACACCCAAGTCCATTATTCTAAAAATCAATATTGTAAAAAAATAAATATATTAATGAAAGAAAAAAAAAAAAAAAACTGACCTATTTTGGCCGTTGTCCAAATTGTAATGGAGCTTCCACACCTTGCCAAAATAAACAGCAGCACTGCCAACTGCCATATACAGAATTTGTCAATTGTTTCACATAATTTCACAGCCCAAAAAAAGTACAGTACAAATTATACAAAAATAATTTAATATTCACAATATGAGAATATTATTCTACCTTCATTGTAGTGGAAGGATCCCCAGAGAAAAGGGCTCTCAATTTGAGAAGAAACTCATTCATGAATGGCAAAAGTAATTTAATCACCCAAATTGCTTCCTCTTCCCCAATAACACAATCATGATTTGCATTTTCCTTCTCCAATGATCCTCTGCCACGTTTCAATAAAAATGATTTTATTTTATTTTATTTTTCTTTCATTAAGAAATTTAGTAATTAAGCTGAAATAGTAGTAGTATTTCACAAATTAGTGAATTACCTGCTAATAAGGGATCTAAAGAGGAAAATTGCAGCAAGGTACACAAGTCCCAAGTAGGAAAGAACTGAAATAAAGCTGAAAACGCACAAAATTCTCCTAATTAATTATACTTACTATTAAAATAGAGAGTTTTTCTTTTCTTTTTCTTTTCTTTTTTTAATTGAGAAGATAAAATGATTTAAATACAAACCTGATATTGAGACCCTCTGTGAATGAAGATGATATGATAGCAAATGATCCAATCCAAAAACAAATGCTGATTTTGATACATCTCTCCACATTACTAAGTCAACTGTTGACATATCAATCAATTTAAAGAAATGGGAAAATTTAATTAAAACACACACACACACACACACACACACACTAAGAACACTAAAGAACTCACCAAAACTTTGAAGTCTGCTGTTTGTTATTGGAATTCTTTGGCAATTGTCTGAATCTTGAAATGGGAAGCAAAGTGAAACACCACACTAAATTAAAGAAAATTAGAGAGAGAGAGAGAGAGAGAGAAGAGAGAGAGAGATGAATTACTCACTATTGTTGATGATTTTTGATGGAATTTGATGAAATCTGGCATTATTTACAGAAGGAGGATTCTGCTTTCTGGGAATTGATGAAATGGGAACTGTTTTTATATTGCTCTGAAGAAATTTCTTCTCCTCAAACACAATCCTCTTTTGCTTATCATCATCATCATCATCATCAACAACGCTCTTCTTTTCAACCTCAATCTCCTTATCTTCATCCAAACCCAATCCATCCCCACCATTGATCTCTTCGCAATCCTCATCAGATCTCAACTTCTTCTCATCATCAACCACTTTCTTCTCATCACCATCGCAATCCTTGATTTTCTCAACCATGGAGCCAGATTTCGCCTTCCTCAAGCTCGATTTCTTGATCGAAACTGGGCTCTTCCTCTGTTCATCCAAATTCCTACTCAAATCAGATCTAAGAGCGGCAATCTTAACTGGGCTCCCATCAGAATTCTCAGATTTCCATGTCTTCCTCTTCCCACTCATCCCATTAGGGCTCTGTTTCTCAATCTCGGAATTCGTGTCGGTGGTGGGGGCAGTGATTTCTGCAGAATTTTCGAAAACTTTGATGCCACCTTTGAATTGATCGATCTTCATTCTGCTTTCCCAAACAGAGCCTGCTTTGGGAGCACTGCCTCTTCTTCTGCCGCCGCCGCCTAAATCCATTGATTCTTTAGTGCTGCTCATTTTTTTGTGTTTTTCTTTAAATAGAAAAAATGGGTGTGGGGTGGACCCAGATAGATTTCTCGATGGGGTTGGTTTATCAATGGCTTTCAGCTCAAGAAATTGCAGCTCTGAAAGTCATGTAGCATTTGGGTGGAAGAGAGAGAGAGAGAGAGAGAGAGAGAGAGAGAGAGATTATTGCCGTTTGTGTAGAATTGCTTTTGCCCAGAAAAAGAAATGGTGACTTTATGTAGGTACATTATTCATAATTTGACGACAACATAATTTATTCTGATTTTGTTTGTTGTCTCATAATTTAATTACCGTAAATACTGTTTTTTTTTTTTTTTTTTTTTAATTTTAAATGAGTGGTATAAAGTACTCCCTCCATTTCGTTCAATATGATACATTTCATTTTGACAATTTTGGCACGCATTTCCATACTTCTTGATGATGGGTTTTAAAATGAATTTTTGAAGATTTTTTCTTTTACGGGATACTTTGACAATCGTAGTATCCCATAAAAAAAAGAAATCTTCAAAAATCCATTTTAAAACCTATCATCAAGAAGCGTGAAAAAACGTGCCAGAATTGCCAAAATAAAATGTATTATATTAAACGAAATGGAGGGAGTATACAATAATACAAATAGGTCGAATGGAGTGCGACGGGAGTAGTATAATTGCAAATATACGAGTGAGAAATGCTCCCTACTCACCGTAGCATATTTAATGTGTTCATGGATAATATAACGATAATATATTTAAGTAAAATTATTATAAATGTATTATTTGAATTTAAATTTTGCTAAAAAATATAAATCCTAGAAAACAATTATTAATGTGATACCACCACATCACCAGTATATACATCACTATACATACGTATATCATATCTGTACCACTATAATTTCTGAAAGAAACAAAAAATTCATTTGTTGGTAACTATTATTATTATTATTATTTTAAAGAGATAAGTTTAGGTTTATTAAAATTGGTGCATGAGAAGCGTGGCAGTTCCGGCATATTAACAAAAATTTGAACTTCATTTTCCTCGAGGAAATGAAGATACAAATTTAGAAGAAAAAGACTTCGAAGTTTCGTGCAAACTTGGAAAATTTTGTATATGAAAAGACAAGAATGTAAGTTCAACAAAAAGAAAGAAAGAAAGAGCAGAGCATGATTGTCATTTATTTTAGGTTTGCGAAATTATTAGGTTTTTACTTTATGTGAAGTGAAGGTATCTTTATAGGCAAAATTAAAAATTAAGATGGCTATCTAAAATTAAATAAATTTATGGCCCTTATTATTATTTAATAAAAAAAGTGGTGTTTGCAAACAAACAGTCCCTTACAATTTTATAATTCGTCATTTTATTACTTTGGTTTATTTGACGACAAAGGGCATGTTTGGTATGCTATTCTAATAATATCTATACTAATAATACCAAGTTAAATAATAGAGAGTAAACTCAAATAACTAATATATACAAGTGTTTGGTAGCTTTGCTAAATACTATGTATAATTAAAAATGGTGTTTGGTAGCATATATTAAACTCTATACTAACTTACATAATTACTAAAATAACCTTACATTTTTTGCTAAATTATGAATATATCCTCCTTCCTCATGAACATATCTCCGGTTTAGATTCTATGATTCACCCCAAATCATAAAAGTGATCCATCAGCCCTCGCCATACACAGAGCTTCGGCTCGTACATAGCCAATACAACTATGATCTAATGCTTTCTTTTTCTTTTCTTTTTTTTAGCTTTGGAAAATAGAAACTGATTTTTTTTTTTCAACAGAGAAATTAGGAGGGGAAGGGAGAAACAAATTTTTTTTAATTATACAATATAATACTTGCGTATAGGAATCGTCTACTTCTTGCAACAATTAGTGGGAATCGAAAAATTAGCGCTATCAAATAATCACCCAACACACAGGCTTTTTTTTTTTCTTTTTTTTTTTTTGAGTAAATCACAAACAGCCTTTGTTGAAGCTTCTGAAGCGGATGAATGAAAAATCATCTTCACGAAGAACAGAAAATGGAGCAATTACGAATGAAATATTCAGCTTAAGCATGGTAAAATTCAAATTAAGCATTTATCCAATAATCCAATTTACTCTGTAAAATTTGCAACACAACAGCGAATGAAAAGGACAGACGCTGATTCCACAGTAGAATGAACAAGGATAAAGCGCCGACGAAGTTTAGGGCTTCATCCTGGGTAGCGGATGCCGAGAGGGAAAGAGGCGATTTTCTTCAAGAATGTGGAATTCATAGTCTTCTTCTTCAACAAATTGAATTTTTAGGGATAAAAGGGGCAAAAAAATTTTGAGTGATTTTACTGTACAATTCGCTACTAATTATATCAGGGGTGGGAAGAGATATATATAAGTGAAGAAACAGTGTTTTAGAGCGGGCCTTCTCGTTAACATCGGGCTCTCCACTTAAATAATAGAGGTTACCAAATGCCATATAAACCCATATTATTATGCAAGAGAAATGATATGCTACTCACCTCCCGGTGGGCACCTCGTCGTTTTATCACGTTTGCATTGTTTTTTTTTCATTTTTATTTTTATTCTATATTCTAGTATCTTAGAAATTAATTTACAAATCACAAAATCTAAAAAATACATAAAAATCGAAGCTCGATTTATTTTATTACTCATTTTTTGAAGTTAAAAATAAAAATAAATAAATTGAATATTGATTTTTTAGATTTTATGATTTGTAAATTAATTTCTAAGATACTAGAATATAGAATAAAAATAAAAATTAAAAAAAAGCAATGCAAACATGATAAAACGATGAGATGCTCACGAAGGTGCCCACCGGGAGGTGAGTAGCATATTATTTCTCTATTATGCAATATGGGGCTTTACAGGTACTACCAAACATGCAAAAAGTATGGAGGCTGTGTTGTTGGAAATGAATCTATGCGTAAGGCTGTGTTTGGATTGCGACAAAGGCTGCCTCTTTTTTCCCAGTTCCCACCGACACATATTTTATTTATTTTTATTTGTTCACTAAAAATATGCATTATTTTTTTTCTATCGTTTGAAAAAAATGCGTATTCTAATTTTGGGCGTGGACTACATCTAATTTTTTAATATATATATTTTTTTTATCATCAATGCAACAATATTTACCAAATAACTTAATGGACCCATCATCAGTTATAACCTAATAACCCTTAAAACACACATTACATTCATTACAAAAATTAAAATTCGTAACTCAATATACAAGCACATCGTTAGCGGACAAGAGGGAGTCATATATTTTTTTTCCTATTTCCATACAATGTTGGCGTGACACGGGTTAACCCGATCTTGTGCATCATGGTGATTTAATCTATATTAATATAAGAAAGTATGATAGTTTTCAATCTTATTTTCCCTCCTAAAATCTTGATTTTTACACCATATTATTTTATTCTTTTATATCACTTTATATATCCAATTAGCATAATAAATGATAAATACACTTGGAACAATTTAATGCATTTCAAATCATTAAAAGCACCTCTTTATTTCCACAATTCCAAATATATTGTGCATCATTCATGCACTATTACTTTTTTTTTTGAATAAATTCATGCACTATTACTTAACATTGCATTTCCGATCTTTATTAGTCTATCATATACTATGAGTGTGTGTGTAAAAGATGATAAAATGCCACATAAATTACGTCTCTTTCTTCCTGATTTTCTTACAGTATTTTTTAGTTGTAGACATTTAGTCTAATAGTTAGGACATGATCCACTTCAATGATCTCCACTTTCTGGATGTAAAATAATGAAAGTTAGATTTACATTGTTATGATATGCATATGAAAAATAATGTTAAAGACGGTCTTAATAACTTCGAAAGTGTATTTTAGGATGAAGATGTATGGATTTTTCATATATTTATTAATTATATTTCAATATATGTTCATCATAAAATAAAATACAATGATTTTGAGGTGAATCACAATTCTAATTTTAGACACATTTGTCATATATAGAAATGTATATATAAAGTTGAGCCAATTTAAATGTATTTATTTATATTTGTATTATTTTGGTTTGCAGATGAGCATACCGAAGGAGATGAAGTAATTATATTTAATTTATTAAAATTATGAGCTCTATAAAGTTTTCTTTGATGTTTATGATTAATTATCTTACTTTAATTTATTAAAATTATCATTGAATGAATACAATTTTAACGAAAATTTTACAAAATGCATCCGGTGCAGTGCCCCGGGTATAATACTAGTTTAATTAATAAATGGTCATTTCGTTTTTCATGGAATTCAATTACAGGAATGAAATGACTTTCTATATACATTTATTTGTCATTTGCATTCCATTACTAAATTTATTTCATTCCCTACTAAATATTATTTTTACATATATACCAATCGTCACCTTATAATGTTAATCGTTTTGTAACATGCCATACAAATATGAGCAAGTTATTATTTTATAAAATATGCTTCTTTTCCTAAAAAAAAAAACTAAAAATAAAAAATGAGTAAATTCATAAACAATTATTGTATACTAGTAACTTCATATTCTTTTCCTCCCCAACCTATTTATTTACAGAATACACTGAATATGCTATTAATTAAGTGCATCGATTCAAGATGCATTATCAACATGTTACCAGGCAACTAAAGATATAACAAAATTTAGATTAGACTAATTTCATATTCAATGGCCTACCTAAAGGGAAGAAAGTTGGGTAAAGAAAAATTGATTGTGGAACCTGAATGTGTTGAATTCGGCAAGAAATTGGGGATTACTGGGCTCAACAATGACGATTACTCACCTGAGGTAAGGAGAGAAGGGGCTGAGGGTAGAGGCAGTCTAGGAGGGGAGTCGGGTGGTGATAAATGAAGATCGGTTCCTTCAATATTCGGGGGCTGGGGAGCATACTTAAGAAGGAGGAAATTACTTCCTTTTTTCATAAAAACAGGCTGGATGTGTGCTGCGCTCAAGAAACGAAGATGGAGGTGTTTACTGAGCTTGATGGAAAACAACTGTGGAAAAATTCAGGGGTTAAATGGTGTAGCGAGGGCTCGTCGGGAGGCATTCTTACCTTTTGGGATGATGATAAATTCGGTTGCTCAAGCCACTGGGATATAGGTGGTGCTGTTGTTATTGTGGGAAGGTGGAGAGCAACAGGGGACGAGTTTTGCATTGTAAATGTTTACGCGCCCCATGCATTGAGGAAATAATTTTTTTACTATGGGACAGATTACAGCTGGTTGTGGAGCAATGGTCGGATAAACGGGTGTGTTTAATTGGAGATTTTAATTCCATTCTCGAGGAGGGAGAAAGGGTCGGGGAGGGAGGTGATGATGAAGGTAGAGGAAGTAGGAGTTTTAAGGATTTTGTGGAGAGGTGTCGACTCTTGGATGTGGCGATCCAAGGTAGGAAATTTACTTGTTTTAGAAGCAATGAGAGGTGCAAAAGTCGTATTGATAGAGCTCTAATTAATGATCGTTGGGCTGAGAGTTTTGTTGATACCCATTTACGCGGCCTACCGCGCACTATTTCGGATCATTGCCCGATCATCTTGGATACGAAGTAGCCCAAACCTTTTCATTTTGTGAATGCTTGGCTGTCGAATCCGGATTTCTTGGGAGTGGTGGAAAGATCTTGGAATGAGGAGGGGATAAGGGGATGGGGATGCTTCGTTTCAAAGGAAAAACTCAAGAGGCTCAAGAGGTGTTTGAAAGATTGGAATGAGAGGCAGTTTGGATCGATCGATAATAACATTGCGGCGTTAAGGACAGAAATTCACTCCTTGGATTTGCGCGACGAAGAGCAAGGCTTGGCGGATGATGAAGTTTGTAGAAGGAAGGAGACGGGTGCTCGACTTCTTCGTCATTTGCTTAATAGGAAAAGCCTCATTGCTCAGAAAGCAAGATTTCGGTGGCTCAAGGAGGGAGATGTGAATAGTAGTTTTTTCCATCGTGCTATTAATTCGAGGCGTAGGCAAAACGGGATCGCGGGAGTAGAGATAGAGGGTCAGTGGGTGGAGGAGCCTAGGAGGGTAAAGGAGTGGGTGAAGGAATACTTTAGGAAACATTTTAGTAAGAGGAGGCAGCAAGGGTGCAGTTGGCCAATGATTTTGTTTTTCCAAGATTGGGACAAGAGGAAGGGGAGCAGTTATTGAAAGAATTCACGGATGAAGAGGTTAAGATGGCCGTGTGGGAGTGTGCAGCCGCGAAAAGCCCCGGCCCGGACGGGTTTAATGCTGAATTTTACAAAGGTTGCTGGAACATAGTGAAGAATGATCTTATGAAGGTGGTGAAAGATTTTTATGACAACGGCAGATGGGTAACGGGTAGTAACTCTTCTTTCATCGTCTTAATACCAAAGAAAAATGGGGCTCGCAACATCCAGCATTTTAGGCCTATCTCCCTCATCGGAAGTCTTTATAAGATCATAACGAAGATGTTAGCTACTCGCATGAAGTTGGTAATAGGTAAGCTGATCGGGGAGCCTCAATCGGTATTTCTTAATGGTCGAAGCATCCTCGATGGAGTAGTTGTGCTCAATGAGATTATTGAAGACGCGCAACACACAAAAAAGGAAAGATTGTTTTGATTTCACCAAGGCCTATGATTCTATCGATTGGGAGTATTTGCTGGATATGCTTAGGAAAATGAATTTTCCTAACAGGTGGTTGCAATGGATTTGTGAGGTCGGCTGCAGCTAATGTTCTCATTAATGGAAGCCCTTCTGGGGAATTCCGACCTGAGAGAGGCATCAGACAAAGTGACCCGATCTCTCCCTTCTTATTCCTTATTGCGGCGGAAGGCCTGATTTTACTCACTAAGAAAGCTGTTGGTGAGGGGCTGCTGGAGGCGGTGAAGGTGGGATGGGAGAATGTAGAGGTGTCTCATATTCAATATGCCAATGACACGCTTTTTGTGGTAGAAGGGAGTAGGGCAAATGTAATGGCGTTGAAATGGTTGTTGAAGAACTTCGAGGCTCTATCTGGACTTGTGGTTAATTTGGATAAGTCTAGTGTATATGGTGTTAATATTAAGGGTGATAGGCTGAGCGAGATGGCAGGGCTGTTAGGATGTCGTGTTGGGACGGGTCCGATTCCATACTTGGGACTGAAAGTGGGAGGGAGAATTCTCGGGACGACTGAAGGGTGGAGAGAGGTTGTTGAGAATGTGGAAAGTAAGCTCCGAGGATGGGATGTGAAGTCGATCTCGTTGGGGGGGCAGGGCGACTCTCGTGCTTTCCTCGTTGGCGTCCGTTCCGTTGTATTGGATGTCGCTTCTTCCATTGCTTAAGACGGTGGAGAGAAAGTTGAGATCCATTTTTTGTAAGTTTTTATGGGGAGCGGATGAGGAGACAAAGAAGATTGCGTGGGTAAAGTGGGATGAGGTGTGTAGAGATAAAAAGGAGGTAAAGTTGGGAATTAGAAACTTGTTGAGATTTAATAAGACTTTACTTTGCAAATGGGTGTGGCGACTTGAGGAAGAACGGGAAAAAAGG
This sequence comes from Mentha longifolia, assembly GCA_001642375.2. Classification (NCBI taxonomy): domain Eukaryota; kingdom Viridiplantae; phylum Streptophyta; class Magnoliopsida; order Lamiales; family Lamiaceae; genus Mentha; species Mentha longifolia. The sequence continues at coordinate 14,096,039 of CM038112.1, forward strand.
CTGTGGGCAAGGATTATTCTCTCTCGCCACGACGAGCCGAAGTGGTTTAGGGGAAGAGCGAATAATAACCAACAGGTTGGGAGCTCCGGTTGGTGGAAGAAGATTACGGCATTGGTTGGGGGAATATGGTGATGGACGAAGTACCTCTTTTTGGGAGGGTGCTTGGCCCGGAGAGAAGACCCTCAAAGATATCTTCCCGAAACTCTTCCATCTTAGCCTTAAGAAAGAAGGGATGGTAAGGGATATGGGAAATTGGAACAATGGTAGTTGGGTGTGGGATGTTGGCTGGAGAAGGCCGCTATTGGATAGGGAACGAGAAGGGGTTGCTGAATTTTTTTCTTTTTTTGGAAAATTTCTCTATCTCTAGCAATTCTTCTGATTTCTGGGCTTGGGGCAGCGACAAGAATGCTGGGTATTCTGTCAAGGAGGCGTATCAGCTACTGGATAGGAGGGATGATAGGTCGAACGCAAATCGGCCTCCTGCTTCTTGCCTTACTCGCATATGGCAAGCTTTCGCTCCTTTGAAGGCAAAAATGACGGCATGGCGTCTACTGTGGATCCGGCTTCCAACAAAAGATAATATTAGTAGGAGGATTGGGATAAGCAACGAAGACGATTGACAGGCACCTTCTGTGTTTCTCGGAGTTGGTTCGTGGCAAACGTTGGAAGAAAAGACTAGGGTGGCTGTGGATATGTAGGAAATGGAGAAATGAGGTTATCTTTTCACAAAAGACGTGGGACTTTAGTAGGATCGAGGAAGAAATCAAGTGCAGATTCTGGTGTTGGTGCATAGTGAGAGGAGACGTTGACGAGAAGTTGAGTTATAACAGTTGGGCAAGACAACGCCTCTGTGTTTTTTGGTCTTGAGCTTGATGTCTGTTTCCAATTCTGTATGTGGGTACTTCTTGTACCTTCCTTTTTATTATTAATGTAAGTTTTTTCTGATAAAAAAAAAAAAAAGTACTCTAATATGCTATTAATTAAATGGATTTGTTCAAGATGCACTGTTAACATGTTCCCAACTATGAGATACAGTATATATATATTATATTATCCCTAAAAAAAACTATGAGATGTAACAAAATTGAATTAAACTAATTTCATATCTAAGAATGAATTAGACAATCTATAGTAATGTTCCTTACGGTACAAAATCTCTATGAAAAGTCAGGTATACAAATCAAACTTCACTAATTTTTTCTTCATAAAACATATCATGAATTAGTACTTATAATTTTTATTTTCTTAGGTCACAATGAATAACAAAAATAGTTAAAGTAGTTATACCGTGATTTTATTTTTATTTATGGCTCTTGGAACTGGGTAGCCCATAGAGGGATGAGCCCACCCATGCACTAGTAAATTTACCCATTTACATATTTATTGGGCTTCGTAAATGTACGTTTTCACATCCTTATAGTAGTACTTAAGAATCATTTATTTTTTGTTGCAGGGGAATGTGTTTGAGAATTATCGAGTTCGTTAAAACTCGAAGAGTAAACTCTTCACATTTAAAATATTGAATTGATAGTGAATATGTAAATATTATTTTAAATCTGATTTGCGTGCTACCGTCCAATATATGACTGCGATTTGATGAGCCTCCACCCATGTACGTACCTATGAATTTCAATAAATTGGAAATAAGATATAACGTCGATCGAATCACCAAACTTATTGACTTTTTTTTCTTATTTAAATTTTATATAGAACAAAGGGACTTTCCATATTACATACATCGGATTTTCTTTTTTAAGTTATACTACTCATTCCGGTCTTTTCAAGTTGAATCGTTTATTTTCAGTATTTGTGGCAAGCGTTTTCAAACGTCTTGATGATGAGTTTTAAAATAATAATTTTTTTCTTATACGGGATACTACAATAGTTTTTAAAGAATTTTTTTCTTATAAGAAAAAATTCTTTAAAAAACTATTTTAAAACTTATCATCAAGAAGCTTGAAAACACTTGCCACAAATACTGAAAAAAAATGACTCAATTTAAAAAGAAAAGACCGGAAGGAGTATAATACATAAGCAAATACATATACATTAGTTGAATTGTAGACCTGCTACAAAGTGTCACGTGTAATAAACAAATGTGTACTTTTACTTTATTTTAATAATTCAATACTCTCTGTCTCACATATCACATGAAACGATCTCAAGAGGTACTCATTGCTATATAAAATGTTAAGGTGTTATATGATTATATACTTACACTTAAAATATTAAAATTAATGAGTGAATAATAATATTTAAGGTATTAGAATCCGTGTTCGAAAAGTCGGGCTAGGCGCCGACTAGGCGTTGATCGGAGCAACGCCGACCCGATTTTCATGTAATCGGCACTCCTAGGCGCTCAAATGCAAGTCGGCCGCCTAAACGCTGCCTAGACGGTGCTAGGTGGTGGAAATCGTTCTGGGCGAAGAAAGGATTGGATGGGCTGAAAACCCCAAATTGTAACTGAATACCCTAATTAACTCATAAGTCGCGCATCTCTCCTCTCTTCTATCTGTTTTATTTTTTTGCACCATCTTCACCACCGACCGCGTCCATCCCCATCGGCAGGCGGCAACATCTCGTCTCGTTGTCGCGGCGCCACCGTCATCAGTCACCACCATCGCCATCCTCGCGCCGCCACTCGCCAGTCCCAACCATCACCGGCGTCGCCTTCCTCTCGGCTACAGCTCTCTCTCTCTCTCTTGAATCATTAATTTATGATTCTTCTAGAAAATGGAATTGAGTTATTATTTTTTTCGTGGCTTTTATCTTCAATTCGCATAAATTAGGTTTGTGGTTGTCGATTATTTATGTTTTATAAATAAATTGTTTGTGGTTGTTGTTTGTGGAAGATTAGCATATCGGTATTTTAAAACTTATGGATATACCACGTATGAACTACTTTATGGATTTCATAAATTGGATATTATATTTTTAATTAGAATATTATGTGTTTATAACATAACATATTATTATAAATTACAAAATGAAATTATAGATAATACATATGTTTATATAAGTTATATTTTAGGGTATAGTGTAAAAATAATAAAAATTAAGCATTAAAATTCTAATCCGCCTAGTCCCCGACTAGGCTCTCGCCTAGCCGCCTAGGCGCTAGTCCCTCCCTCACCGCCCGACTAGCGACTAGTGACTTTTAGAACATTGATTAGAATGAAACCAAATGAATAAAACAGTAAAAACACACAATAATTTGTAACCCAAATAGGTTCACTAATACGAAGTATGGATTACTCGGAAACTTATACAAGAAAGATATCACCTTCTGACGCCTCTTTCAACCGCTAACAATTTCCTTTTTCAAGCGTGAATTATACCATGAAACACGCCCATGGTCAGGCTCCAGCCACCAGCAGATGGCACGTGTTCTCTCGCAATGTTCTTGAACGAACTAGCAGCATGAACGACATGTTCAAAAACAATACCTCTACTAGCAAAACTCTAGTAGGAAAAATACGGCATGACATTCTCCAAAATACTTTGCAATATGCAAAGATAATATTCGACTCTCTCAATCTCAAAATGCGAAGCACATCTTCTGATATAAACATATATATATATATAGTGTCTCCATTAGGGCAATCTTCAACCCTACTTGATCCACAAGATATATATTCAAAATAAGAATATACTACCTCCAACTCAATGACTTAGTCCCATTTCATATTGGCACAAGAACCAAGAAAATGGGATAAGGGGACTGATAGCAGAAATTAACCCAGGAAATTAAGAATTGCATTTACTGTTCAAAAATCACTGTAGCAGAGGTTACTATTCATTCTTTTATCATCAATAAAATATTACAAAAAATTGAAATTTTTAAATATACAATTATGGAGCCAAATTTTCAGATTTTGGCCTCTAAAATTACACAAGTTCCCTCCAATATGTCTAAAGCTACTCTACAAAGATAAAGCAACACTCATTTTCATCCCTCACCACACCAAACACTTCAAAAATCGCCCAGAAAAAACTGAGGAATGCTATGGGCAAGAAAGTTGATCTTTCGGACTTCAACAAAAAAACGATCATGCAATTCTTGCTGGGGAGCTTGAAGGATGGGAGGTGTCCACATGGAAAGATAAACGAAGCAGCTGCATTATTCAATATGTCCAGGAAAACAGTGAGCAGAATCTGGAAAACAACAAAAGAACAAAGAGCAAGATGTGAGGTTATTAATGTTTCAAGGAAAAACACACCTAGAATCAGAAAGAAAATGCATGAGATTGACTATGTAAGAATCAAGCAAATTCCAGTGGAAAAAAGAGGTACAATTCAATCTATTTCAGATGCTCTAGGACCTGAAATATCCAGGGGGCTACTGTGGGAAGATGGGCTAAGCTTCTGCTCAGACATCATATAAATGCCATCAAACATCTTTTGGCAACTCATCATATGCTTTCTAGGTTAAAATTTTGCCTACAAGACTTACACTATGATTCTGCCCTCAATACTCTCAAATTCAAGGCCATGGAAAACATCATTCACATTGATGAAAAATAGTTTCTATTAACAAGGAAGAGTTGTAGATACTACCTGACCCCAATGGAAGCAGATCCATGATTAACACGTATTTTATGTGCATGTTGAGTGTGTTTTACATGTGTTTGAGTCTCGATTTATGTGTTTAAATGTTAAAAATGTTAGGGTTTCTTAACTTGTAGCATACTTTTTACCTTTCTCGTGTTCTTTCGGTTTTCGATCCATTTTTGTAAGAATTGGAAAGTGCATTCATGTGGCTAAGGATCGAGGGCTAGAAACGAGGAGGAATCGAGCTCAATTAGGATGAAACCTAGGGTTGAAAATGTGGAACTTGAATTCATAGAGTTAGGGTTTCAATAGTTCAAGTTGTTTATGTTTTCCCCGTTCTCTCGAGTCTCTTTGTGTCTTTTTGCAGGTTGATGGAGAACTCATTTGGCCAATTTGATCATTCCATGTCGAAGAGGAGCTCGTTAGGAAGCCGTAGCAAAAAGCGGTTCGTAAATCGGAGTTCGGACGAGAGAGAACGAGCGAAAACGGAGAAAGCGCGCAAGAGACGAAGAGTTGACCGGTCAAGGAAGAGGACGACCGGCGACCCAGCCAGCGACCCAGCCGGCCGCCAGCCCCCCTCCTCTGGACCGCCATCAGCCACAGAGATTTCGGCGGCCTGGCCAGCGACCCAGCCGGCGGTCCAGCCGGTCGCCGGTCAGCCGCCCTTCTTCACTTAAGGGGCGAGTTCGGCTCGTCCAAACTCGCCCCGGTTCGTCCCGTTTCGCTCCGATTCGACTCAAACTTGATTTTTAATGTATTTAATCCTATAATTCACCCCATTTGGAAAAAAAATTATTTATTTTGACTCCTCAAGAACCCTAGAATATTTTTCCCTCTTTCCTCTTTAGTATTTTGAAGATTGTTGAAGCTATACTTTGTGGATTTGAAATTCAAGACCATCTTCTTCTTCCTTATTGAATTCTCTTTCTTTTAAGCATGATTTCAATTACTTTTTATGGTTTATTTTCCTTAATTATGTCTAGCTAGTTCTCTTTGTGGTTTCAATTATATGTAGATTAGGATTAAGTGATTGGGTTTAGGCCTTAATTATGAATTTACCTTCTAATCTCATGTTCATTTCTCTTGGGGCTATGTTTTATTATGTAATTGTGATTGATCACCATAGTTGCATACCAAGTGTTTGATCTAATGTTTAGGAGGCTTAGATTAGATGCTAGGATCAAAAGATTTGCATGCTATAATATAGTAGGGTTAAGGAACTCCATGAGCTATTGGGAGTTAATGAATTGCTTGATGTCTTAGTCGGAATTAGGCCTTTCATTAATCTACTTGTCTTCATTGCAATGAGAATTGAGTGAACCATAGTTATGAGGTTTCCCACATGAAATTGGATTAAATTGGTTAATTCTAGTTAGAGTTCTAATCACTCATCACTTGAGCCTAATCGAAGTATAATTGAAATCACGTTTATTTCCTATTGATTTTATATCCTTTGCTTATTTGTTACTTGTTTAGTTAAGTTTGAAGTTGATAATTACTTTTTGGTGTCATTAGTTCATTAAAAACACAAAAACATGCTTGTCGGTAGCTTGAATAGTAGTTAAATAGCTAGATTACTAGTTGAAATTCTCACGCCATAGCATTCCTTGTGGTTCGACTCGATTACTCAATCGATTATTATTGCATCTCCCTTACACCTAAAGTGAGGGCGGATCAATCCACTAAAAGTATGTCAGTCAAAGAAATTTATACCTAAGGTCATGTTTATATGTGCAGTCAGCAGACCTGTGTTTAATGTAGATGGCACAGTTTTGTTTGATGGAAAGATAGGAATGTGGCCACTTGTTGAAGAGGGTAACAGCAAAAAAGAACAACATAAGAAGACCTAGAGGGACTAAAGAGATAAAACTTATACAGTCCATCACAAGGCAAGTGATAAGAGATTGCATAATCAAAGAGGTAAAATGTTTATATTTCCATTAATGTAATGCTTGTAATGTTCACACCTATGTTTCAATTAATGCAAGCACATAATGGTTTTCTGATTTCAGATTGTTCCAGCAATCAAGCAGAAGTGGCCAACTTTTTTAAGCAAGAACATAAAAACTCAATAGGATAATGCCAGGCCACACATACTGAACACAAATGCAGACTTTTAAGAAATTGCAAATTTAGATGGATTTCATATTCATCTAGTTCAACATCCACCAAACTCCTCTGAATGTAATGCGAATGACGTAAGTTTTTTCTGTGCTATTCAATCCCTACAACAGAGGATGAAATGCAAGAATGCAGATGAACTTATAGCTGCAGTCATCAACAGTTTCAACTTGTTGGATGCAATGACTTTAAATAAAGTCTTCTTATCACTACAATGTGTTCTTATAGAAATCATGAAGGTGAAGGGACAGAATAATTTCAAGCAACCACATATGAATAAAAACGCTTTACTTAGGCAGAGTACACTACCTACAAATCTTGAAGTGCCTGAATTTTTTGTTAGGGAGACCATTGATTACTTGATTGGAGAAGAATGTACTGAAGGAATTGAAGGCCTTATGGAAGCTATGGGAATCAGTCTGCCACAGATTGGAGAAGGGGTTCCAGATTTGAATGTTTAGGGACAATCAACATTATTTTTTTGTGCAGTTACAGTGAAGAATAGATGATCATTTTTTTGTGCAGATGCCATGAAATGCAAAATTTTGAAGCAAACGGGGCATGTATTGCAATTTTTGTGAAGTTTCAGTGAAGATTAGTGTGAAATTTTTGTGCAAATGACATGTAATGCAGTATCAAATCAGTTTTTTTTGTGAAGTGTATTTTGGACCATAACAATTAAGGTTTCAGTATTAATTGAGTCCAATCATTTTTATTTTCTGAGTTTAAAATGTAGACCCAAGAAAGCATATGGGAACCACTCCAAATAGAGGCATCAGCTTCTAATCCATTAATTTGTCATCAGCGCAAATAATGTTAGCCAATTCCCACAATAATCAGAGCATCCAACATATTCATTGAAGAGATCATACAGATCAATATTAATTCTTGCAAATCTTATCACATAAACAGATCATGATTCATCCCAAACAACAGAACTAACAAGAGCATGATTCATTCATCCAATCACCGAAACTAGAAACTAGAAATAGAGGTAAATAAAAAACATAGTAGAAGTCACCGAATTGAAGGCTTCAAAGCCTCTCAACACTTCTCAATCCGGTGTATCTGGGTGTTTCTAGGCCGGCAATGTCCTCCTCCGACGCCGCCTCGGACCTCCCTGCGGCAACAACTCCGGCGCCGACATGCATCCAATCTGGGAGAGTGCGGAGACAGTGTAAGTAACGCGGGAGGCGTCGGACGATCTTAGGGTCAGATCTATCTGGAGAATCGCCAGCAGGGACGGGCAACGCCAGCGGGGATGGAGGTTTACCCTCTGGTAGGGTTTTCCTCCTGAGGGGAGGCAGCGGTGGGACAGAGCTAGGCTTTTCTGGGCTGAGCTCTTCTTTCTCTGCCAGCTTCGCCCCCATCGGCCGGCGATTTACACGGTAATGGCGGGGAGGGATGGGATTACGGTTGCGAGGGACAGATCTAGGGTTTATCCGACTAATTTTAGGCGTCGGCTTCAAATTTTTAAGGTTTTTCTAGCTGGGGGAAGGCGGCGGCATGTAAACCCTAGGGTTTTCTGCACAGATTTCTTCATCATCCACCAGCTTCGCCCCCCTCCGGCCTTCATAGATAGGATTACTGATTTTCATGATCGGAGAGGAAGGGGAGAATGAAGGGATAGTTGAGGGAGAAGTGGACGAAGAGAGTCAATAAAGAAGGTGCAGTCGACAGAGATGGGTATGGTGAGAGAGAGGGATTCGAGGGGGTAGAGAGAGAGAGAGAGAGTAGACGATTCTGGAAGGGATAATGAATTTAAGGTTTCAATCCCTCCACATATTTGGGTCAGGCCTAATTTTGGGTCAGACCTAATTTTGGGCCAGATTTAATTAGGGCTGCATTGGGCTAATTAAGCTTGATGAGATGGACTGAAGTGATATTAATTCATTTCCTTATTAGAAAATGAGACTAATAGATGAGACAGACCGAAACGACAAATGAGACTAAGTCAACGAGATGGATGTAGTATATCATAAAATCTTAAATATATACTTGAGATAATAATACATAAATTTCCTTCTCTTCTTTCTAATCCGAAAGAAAACAAAATCTCCAAAAGTATGCATTATTTATGCAGCGGATAAGAATATTGGCTACATAAATCTCCAATCCAATATACTACCTCCATCTCATTTAATTAGACACGTATTTCGTTTTGGTTCGTCTCAACAATTAGACACATTTCCTAAAATGACAAAGAATATTTGGCTATAATTAATTCTCTCTCCTCAGAATTAATTACAGTCACATATTCCTCACTCTCTTGGTTTTTGGATCTACATTAAATGTCCCTAATTAGTTGAGATGAAAGTAGTAATAAGTATTGCATGAAGCCCATACAATAACAACTTTTATTGCATCATAATCCTATTTTGTTAACACATAAAAAATTCTATAAACTGATAAAAATGTATAATTCCATGATTGATTTTAGTGATACAATTTTTTTTTTCCCCAATTTTGTAGTTGAACACTAATTTTATCCACTTTACACACGTATACGTAAACCAAGGCTCCTAACCTATTTACATCTTAGGGTTCGTTTGGCTAAGCTTATTTTTAAGAGCTTGTGAGCTCTATGAGCTTATAAAATGTATATGATGGTAAGAGCTTATAAGTTGTTAAAGTGCTTGGATAAAAGAGTTATAATTTTGAAGAAATAATAATTAAAAAAAAATTTGAAAAAATAAATAAAATTGAAATCCATAATGTTTTAAAATCAAATGGAAGTGTATATAATATAGATATAAAAATAAAATAGAGTTATACTCCGTAGTAGCCAAAAAGTAATTTAAAAAAAATAAGTCGGGGGTGGAGTAGCTTAGTTTTTGGACAACTTATAAGCTGTTGGAACTTATTTTTGCAGTTTTATTTTGCCAAACACTTTTAGTGAGCTCATAAGCAGTCAAACAGCTTCTAAGCTAGCTTACAAGCTTAGCCAAACAGCCCCTTAATCTTCTCAAATTTTATAAAAATAAAAAGAAAAGAAAAGTGTAGCTCCTAACTCGGTCTAAATTTCAAGATTCATATTAGAACCCTTGTTTTTCCTCCCCTAATTAACATTTTGTCCTTGTCCTTGCATAGTGTGAATAACTGGTAATGAAAAAGCCACAGTAGAAATTAAGATGGAGGAATTAGAGTGATGGCTGTGGATTGTGATTGGGTGGTTTTTGGTCCCAAACCAATTCTGACCAACTGTGTTCGTAGCTCACTACTCTACAATTACACGACTATGCACTATATAAGCCTCCCACCACAACGTCCTTAGATTCAGGCCCCATTTTTTCGATTCTTCGCCAAAATTCTATCTTCAGCTGTTTCCCTCTCGCCCCATTTGCTCCGCGAAGAAATAATCGAAAAGGGTCTCCTCAATTGGGATTTTTTATTTCTTTCTCGACTGCCATGGCGTGTAGACTTGCGAACTCTGGCTTCCTTTTCTTGGTAAGTTGCTCTCTTCTGCATTTTTCTATTTGTTTGCGGCGCGCGCTCGCTGCGCGCACACATGAATGGAGTTCTGTACGTTGTTTCTGTTAATTTGGTTAGCGTGTTATGTTTTGTGTGATGTGTTCTTGATTTTGTAGGGTCCCCAGAAAAGGCCGAATGAGAGCAACAGAAATTTCCCTCAGAGTTCTACTTCATCGGGTATTGATAAATGGATGTGTGTGTGTTTGTGTGTTTCCTTTTGATTTTGATGGTGATGGAGGGTCTGAATTACGTGGTGGGATTTGTTTCGATTATATTATGCTATGGTTTTTCCAGTGGGATGAAACCATTGATTTTATTTCAACTGTTGATCACTGTCTTTGAAATGGTGAACTAAAGGGATACATCTACTTTAGGGAGAAAGTACATTATTTTTCGACTCTGAAAAGTTTCGATTTTGAATCCTATCTTGGTTCTTAAGAATGAATGAATTGTCTCAGTGCGATACGTAGTAGAAGAGATGTTTCATTTCTATTATTGATCACTCCTTTTGAAACTTTGAACTGAAGGTGTATATCTCCTGAAGTGGGAAAGCCTACCTCAGAGGCTAAACAAACAGAAACAATGCCTTCAACCCTTGAGAAAACGCGATAATGTGAAGGCCGTGGCTGCCACCGTGGCACCTTCCCCATCAGCAGACAATGCAGAATATAGACAGAAGTTGAGCCATGAATATGGCTTTCGACAGATTGGAGAACCTCTTCCAGATAATGTCACTCTGAGAGATATAATCGATACACTTCCAAAAAAGGTAATTAGTTTATATTGCTATTAAGTGACCTCTTATTCCTATATATGGTATTTCACACATCCATTCTTCTTGTCTGTAGAGATTTTGCTACTGATCATACTTAAATTTTACCTATCTCATTTCTGTGGAAAAGGTGTTTGAAATTGATGATGCAAAAGCTTGGAAATCTGTGTTGACATCTGTAGCATCTTATGCTTTGGGGATCTTCATGATTGCCAAAGCTCCGTGGTATCTACTTCCTCTCGCTTGGGCTTGGACTGGAACTGCGATTACAGGAGTAAGTTTTTAATCTTTGAACACTTTATGGTATTATGCTGGTTAATATTAAGAAATTCTTGATAGAATAAAAATGAAGAAATTTGATGGAGCACCATTAGAAACTTTGCTGAAATGTCGTAGATAGGGAACACTATGAAAATCATCATGCTACAGATTTGACATATAATTTACCAACTATTTCTTATTACGGTTTCCCTGCTGTATAGTTCTTTGTTATAGGACATGATTGTGCGCACAAATCATTCTCAAAGAACAAGCTGGTGGAAGACATTGTTGGAACTCTGGCATTTATGCCTCTCATTTACCCTTACGAGCCATGGCGTTTTAAGCACGACAGGCATCATGCAAAAACAAATATGTCCGTACCATCTTTCTTGAAACCTTTTCATGCATCTGAAACTTTGAGTACAAATTTGATACTACATTATTGTCCTTTCCTATATATATGTGTTCTTGGGGAATGTTTCGATCAATTGCTAGCAAGAATACACATCTTTCTTTTCTTAAGATACTACCTCCAACCCACATAAGTAGTCTCATTTACTATTTGGCACGTTTTTCCACCGAAACCTAGTACGGGTTTTAAAATATAATTTTGAAGTATTTTTTTTTCTACGAGATACTATGACACTCATTGTATCCCGTAAAAAAAAAATACTTCAAAATTATATTTTAAAACCCGTACTAGGTTTCAGTGGAAATACGTGCATAAAGTAAATGGGACTACTTATATGGGTTGGAGGTAGTATTAGATATATGAAATTTCTTAAATGCTAATTCTGCTCTCACAGCAATTTGACATCATACGAATAACTATGAATTCCATAGATAAAGCCAAGAAACTAAAGCATGTTTTTCTAATAGTGTCTTTGATTAGGTTTTTATTATCTTGTTTAGTAAAAGAAATGAGCCATGCTTAGTATACATTCCTCTTCAAATCATGAAGTGATACTATTTCACAATATTACTGTATAATAAAATCTGAACCTTCTCTTACTTTCATGGCAGGTTGGAAGAGGATACAGCCTGGCTCCCTGTTGATCCGGAGGAATTTGAGTCCTCTTCATTTCTCCGAAAGGCAATCATTTATGGCTATGGACCATTTAGGCCATGGATGTCTATAGCACACTGGTGATAATCTAATATTCCATAATTCTATCTCACTATAGTTTATACAGAACCTCGTTGATTGTATTCTGTTTATTTGAAATATCTCGCAGGTTGATATTGCACTTTGACGTCAAAAAGTTCAGACCTAATGAAGTTAAAAGAGTGAAGATAAGTTTGGCTTGTGTGTTTGCTTTCATGGCAGTTGGATGGCCATTAATAGTTTTGAAAACTGGATTCATGGGATGGATCAAGTTCTGGTTGATGCCATTTTTAGGCTATCACTTCTGGGTATTGCTTCACACTCACCTCTTTCGTTAGGTTTTGCAGTAGGATTTACTTAACTCGCATAAACATTATATATCTCTATCAACAATATTCTGATTTATTCATTTGAAGATTATTTCAATGCATCTGTTTTGTGCCATGGACAAATTCAATAATTTTCCGTGCCTATTTATGGAAGACTTTGTGTCTTAAAATGTCTATGGGTAGCAATTATATTTTCATTTCTTTCTGTTTCATTAGAAGAATACTATTATTCCACATTCTAGCTGCTCTACTTAGCTCTTTTTAATAATCTCTAAATTTTACATTCTCAAACATCCCATGTAGAACATAGTAGTCATTTCATTGTTTTTTTATGCAATATGCCTTCCATTCATTCGAAAACTAATTAGATCACATGATTATTGTGTTAATTATTTTGCCATAGCATTATCCTATCACTTTCAATGTTACTAGCATAATATATCAGCTTCATTTTCTGAAAGTCGGTTTTTAAAATTTTCAGATGAGTACATTCACAATGGTCCATCATACGGCACCTCATATACCCTACAAGCCCTCGGAGGAGTGGAACGCTGCCCAGGCCCAGCTGAACGGCACTGTCCACTGTGATTATCCTAGTTGGTAATACTTCCACTTGAATGGCGCTTGTAATAAAAAGAAAAAGAATTATGTTTCAATTTAGGAGTGAAAACTATATAAACACTAACATGCATAGATCTTAAAACCCTTTTTAGGTAAGCTTCTGAACTGCAGGAGCACAAGAACTACTACTTATTTTCCTGCAAACAATTGACACGGCACTTTTCTGCTCAGGATAGAAATTCTTTGCCACGATATCAACGTACACATTCCTCATCACATTTCACCGAGAATACCAAGCTATAACTTGAGGGCAGCTCATCAATCACTGCAAGAAAATTGGGGAAAGGTAAGATCTACTATGTGTTTGTGTGTGTGTATCCATGTTTGTTTTATGATGATATTCTAACTAGTTTCCCTAACGACACACAAGGGCAGAAAGGGAACTTATAAAATAACAAGATTATTCATCAATAGAATAATCTTCTCCACATTCTACTGATATATTCCAATTCTTGTTCAATTTCTGTTTGAATAGTACTTGAACGAGGCTTCGTGGAACTGGCGACTCATGAAGACGATATTGACCGTCTGCCATGTCTACGACAAGGAGAGGAACTACGTCCCCTTTGACGAAATCGCCCCCGAGGATTCTCAGCCAATCAAGTTCCTTAAACAAGTAATGCCCAATTATGCTTGAGTTGAGTATTGGTATGCCATTAGGCTTCAACAACTGCCATTTTTGGCCCAAGTCTTTCTCCCTTTAGATCCATTATATTCTAATTTAGGCATTCTAGCACAGCAAATATATCATGTATTAATTTTTGATGAATCCTATGAAGCATACTGTCTTTTACAGATGAAAATAGTCCTGTGTTTATGGTTTTCTTTTGAAAACTGCATGATATTGGATCAGAATGCACTGTAGAGAGAGAAAGGCAGGCATCAACAAAAAATAGGATAATTATTCCCAAAAAAAAGGGATAATATTCTTGGGAACCTGACTTTTTCTATGTAGATGGTTGACTATGATTTCATTGCGTAGCATATTATATATTACTATATAATCATTATATTCATGATATTTAGCCATTCAAACATCAATCTTTAGCAGAGTTTATGGACCTGGCATTAGCCAATAATTAAGTGCATTGCACAAATGCTTAAATAATTGGTGATGCGTTTAATTAAAACATTGGTTTCATCTATTAATTGTCTAATTTTGTGTGCAAAACGCCGGCCAAAGTCAATTTTGTACGAATTCTTTTATAATTTCTTGTGGGGCTACCTAAGTTGGGATCTGCTCCCACTACAGCAGTTTGAAATTTAAATTTTGTGGAATAGAGATTAGATTATGCTAAATAATTATGATGAAATAGATGCAGTTGCCTATTTGTAGCATTATTTAATTCAACAGAGATTGAGGCACTTAGCAAAATGTCATCATAGTCAAATTCTCTAGAACCCATAAATTTATGTGAATCTTGAGTAACAAAACTTTTGTCATAAAATAATAGGGGATTTCTTGTATAAGAATTTTCCCAAAATAATAAACATGGCATAGATGTGAAAATTGTTTGGTGGGAGATGGAAAAAGTAGTTGAAATTGGAATGGAAGCATGATCTTCACATTCTTTTCTGATGTTTATTGAGTTTTATTAATTGGGTTAAGCAACAAAATTCATGGATATATATAGTTGCATTACATATAAGATCCCAAAAGTATTTTCTAAAATAAATAAAAAAATGTCTATAAAAGTTATTAAAAAAAATGCCTCGAGACAACCTATGAATAAAGTAAAAAAATACACCAAATCTTTTGACCTAATCCAAATCTACCTGCCAAATTCTAACTGCTCACATGCATGAAAAATTGAAAATTATCTTTATTCCTCTAAAGAATCAAGAATCCAAACAAAAAGGGTTAAAATTTCATAACTAAATCCAATTTACTACAAGGATAGGAATAATCTTTACCAAAGTAAAAAAATCAAAAGAAAAAAGATTGTTGATGAGGGCTTTTATCCCAAAAAGTGTTTGGCCTCGTCACTTTCAATGGTCCCAAAAAAAAAAAAAAAAATAAATAAATAAATAAATAAAAAATCAGAATAATCAATACAAAGATAGAATTGGTCCAAAATCCAAACTTAAATATCAAGAACATTTCATCCACCAAGAGTTAAGTCACTATTGCATATGTAAGTATAAAGATATGTTCCAAGTGAAGACAACTCCAAAGAAGCAATCTTTTTCCTTTCATTAACACTCTTTTTTCTTCTATAACCAACTAATGCAAAATTAAAAGAAAACTACAAATTTAGCTATGAAAAATAAAAATAAAAAACTAAGTAAAAACAATTCAAGAATCACATAATAGGAAGAGGCCTAGTCTCCCATACATCAAACACATTCTCTTCACTATGCAATGCAAAGAGCCTATCGCCTCCGATCGAGAAATCACAGATCGAACCACCATAGCTGTTCCTCAGACGCGACGTGAGAACCCAATCCGGCCCACAAAACACGGAGATAGTATCATTCATCGACGAAAAGAGCTGCCCTTGATTCAATGCCAGTTTAGGGTAACAAGGCTCATCCGGCATTTTCCCCTTCATGAGCCGGCTCCTCGAGCTCCATCTCACAGCTCCGGAGCTTCGTCTCAAGTCCATGAACCCTAAATCCTCGTACTCGTTCACCACACAGATCGAGCTACTCTCCTCCATAGCTATGGCATCCCTCACCCTACGCTCATCAACCATAGGCGTCCCAACGTCGGACCAAGCCCACACCATGCTCCTCTTATCCCTAAAATCCAACAAGCTAATGTAACAGTTATCCTTCCTAGGGAACAATGTGGCCACCAACAAAGTGTTGGTGCCATGAAGCCATTGAAGCTTGTCGGCTTCGCCTAGAGACCAACCGAAGGGCTCGTAGAAGAAATCGACTTGTTTCCCGCTCACTTGATCCCACACTCCGATCCCATACTCGTTGCTTCTACCTTTGCAGCTAGAGAAGAGCTTGTAATCGGAGTTGAAGCTCAATGCTCCACCAGTGAAGCTCTTGATCTCATCATCATGTGTTACATTGAACTTGAACCTTAAATCCCCAGTATTCGCACTGAAAAGCCCTAATCCTCCCTCGTCTCTCCCTAATCTCTCACTAGCACTGATGACTATGCTTTCCGAATCAACCCAAACGGCGTCGTTCACTCTCTGGTAATCAAGATTCAATGGGGGGTGCTCCTCCATCATCCAATCATAGACATGGACCATGCTGCCGTGGGCCACGCAGCAGCCCCCGTCGGGCCCGGCCCGGATGGCGGTCCCGTCGCCCGGGGCCCGGCCCGGGACGGATTGGGCGAAGTGGAGCGTGTTCCCATCGAATGGGCCCCACTTGGCAGCTCTGAGATGATCGGAGAGGCCGTAGAAGAGGGCCTCCCTGTGGAGGAGCTTCTCTGGGATGTTCGGAGGGAGGTGGAGCTCCCCTGTTCTGAGGAGGTCGAGGAGGACGGCGAAGCAATCGGGGTTCCGATCGATGAAGTGCTCCTCTTCGGCGGCGGAGGCGGCGGCGGTCGGGTGGAGATCCCAATTCTCGTCGAACATCGCCCCGAAGAGGGAACTCCGGCCGGCGATTGCGAGGGTCGTCGCCGTCGTCTCGAAGATTCTGCCGCCTACATTGAACTTCACTCTGTCTTTCTGAACTCCCATGGATGAAAGGCCTCGAATTTAAGAAGAGGAATTGAAGAATTTTAGGAAAGAATGTGGCGAAATCGAAGGGGAAAACTGGAATAATTAAGGGGGGGAATCCGAATTCAAACTATTTTCTCAGAATCCAACGAGATTTTCGCCGAGAGATCTTCGATTCAATCTCAGAAATTCAATTCGAAATGATTCCATAACGGAACAACGATCGTGCAAATACAGATTGAAGGAAAGCGCGTATTTTGACATCAACAAACCGAACCGCAAAAGGGATTGAAAGCATTCGAAATCAACAAGGAAACATCTAAAACATCAAATTATTTAATGAAAACACAATCAAAAGTCAAAAAAAAAACAAAAACGATGAAAGCTCAATAAATTACATCACATAACTGGAGAAAAAAAAAAAAAAGAACAGGGCACGGACCAGATACAGCTGAAGAAGAAGGATATATATAAAAAAAAGAAAAAAAGAAAGTGAAGAAAGAGAAGAATCTGGAGAAATCGGAGAATAGGAGGTGAAGAATTCCGATGAAGAGAAGATTTGGATTGTGGGGAATTTGATGAAATGAGAAATTGAGAGCGGTTTTGTTGAGCTTGAAAATTATGGGAGTTGTGAATGAATACTGGAACATAAAAATAACTAATCTTACATTTAGCAGTTTATAAAAATAAAAAAATAAAAATACCAGGTGGGCCCGGTCTGAGCAGTAGTGTTTTTTCAACTTTAATCTGTGACCGTCCGATGTGGGAGACTAAATCAACGGTAGAGGACTAAGCCAGAAGGTAGTTTAAAGAATGGGAGTGGTGATATAGTCAATGAAGTCAGCTCATTTACATTCGCCATTTGACACTCAAATTCCATTTTAATAAATAAAATATACAGTATATTTTGTTTTGATTATTACAAGACTAAAATTATTATTTCTATTCCTCTAATTTACTCTTCTCCGGTTTTTCTAAGTGTCATATTAGGCTTTTGTTCTTATTATCTTCTAAGTATCTCATTTCGAAATTTTAGAATAAGATAGCTATCTATTCACTATTTTATCCTTCTATTTGAGTACTAGTTATAAGTTGACTCTAAAAAATGGAACGCAATAAATAAGGTTGCGAATGTAAAATATCATACCTTCTTAATATGTGTGTTTTGAATAAAAGGAATATTTCCGTCCATAATATTTATACATAAAATCTTTCGGTACGAATTGTAATATTTGCTATGAGTGGATGTTAAAATGGTTTAAGGGTCACATTTTTGTAGTGTATGTTAAAGTAGATTGAATATTAAATTGTATTTTAGCTGACTTTTGATGGTAGAAAATGAATAATAAAAATGACGTCTATGTTTAAAAATAAGTTGTGCATAAATAATGTTAACGGACGAAAAGAAAAATTATGTCAAAATATTATGGATGCATGTAGTAGTATTTATACAATTAGACCATATAATTAAATATAAATTGAAGTGCACTTGAAGTTAAGGGTTTGGGTTTGCGTGGGAATTAGTTTAAAATATTATTGTCTCTATCTTTGATATCAAATTTCCTTCTTTCTATATATGTGTATTTAATATATGTATATTGTTGGATCTTGATTTTCTTGGAGAAATTAAATAGCGTAGAGAGAATGTAAAAGAACACCAGAAAATTACGTGGTTCGATCTTTTGTGAGATCTACGTCCACGGAGCAAGAGTATGAATTTTATTCGAATACTTTCCGTCCCGTTTTACAAGGTTTTTTTCCTCTATTTATAGAGGATTTACATAACCCTAACCCTAATTTCTCTTGGGCTTGATATTGGGCTTGATATTGAGCTTCACTTCTATTTCTTCTGGGCCACATCCTATCATATATATAATATTTAATACTCCGTCAATCCATTATCTATTGAGTACTGAGTCAAAAATCTAGGCATATAGTTTATGTATTTTGTGAGTATTGTGTTAAAGTGATTTTTTTAATCTCACTTGTTAGAGTAGATAATTGTGCGTGAACTGCCCAAAAAGAAAAATATCTAAAGATAACAGACATTCAAAAAAGAAAAAAAGTGTTTACAGATCGTAGACGAATGAGTATTTATTTAAAAGAACTAGTGTCACACCCGTGCGACGCACGGGATAAACTGTATCGTTTATAATATATTTTGATTTTTTAAATATGCATAATGTCTTCTTTAAGTTTTTGTCCGATTTCATTGTGGACCATAAATTCATTATAGGTTCTAAGTTTAAGTCATATTTGTCGTTTTCAAAAGTTTTGGCCATAAAATCATTACAAGGGTTAAAGTTCTGGCCAATTTTCAATTTTTGAAAATTCAGAATATAAGGTAACTAATGGAGTAGTTAACTCTAACGGTAATAAACTACAAATGACAGTGGAGTTATATCTTCTCCAATTTTTATTTTTTTTTAGCACCATATCTTCTCCAATTTTATAAATGAAACATAGCAATTCATATAAGTTGGTGAGTAAGATATATCTCAGTGGCCACCTTAATATGTTCTCATACTTCTTTTTTTTAATCATGTTATGCAAACAATTATGTCTATAAAATAACTAAGTGAATTGAATCAAATAAATGTTGTATTCTTTAAAAATAAAATTCAAATATGGTCCGTTCAAAAAAAATAAAATAATAAATAAATAAAATCAAATATGGTAACAAATTTGAAGTTTTTTTTTTTGGAAAATATTACTCCCTCCATCACATCTAAGATGTTACATTTTATTATTTTTTACTATATTCAAAAAAACATAATATTTTAAATGGGATGGAGAGAGTATTTAATTGTACGTAGATATGTAAATATAACTATATGTTTTCTCATAATAAAAAAATGATTACATAAACTATATACGGTATGATATAATAATTTTGTACAATTCTCTTATACTTCCTCCATTTCATATAAAATGACACATTTCTTTTTGGCTTTTCTGGCACGCTTTTCCATACTTCTCGATGATGGGTTTTAAAATGGATTTTTGAAGAATTCTTTTTTTTTACGGGATACTATGACATCATCGAGAAGTGTGGAAAAGCGTGCCAAAAAAGCCAAAAGAAATGTGTCATTTTATATGAAATGGAAGGAGTATGATGAAGAGTGCTCTAGTCCCACCGTAGATACATTAAACGTGCTTTTATGACCACATATTAAGGAATGTACCATAAATATTTACATTGAAAATTAAATCCTATTAAAGAAAAACATAAACCATATTATATACTCCCTCCGTCTCATGGTATTAGTCCCATTTGGATGGGCACAATAACCAAGATGGAGGGGTTATAATCAATTTTAAAGAGAGAGAGAGAGTTAATTGTAGCCAAATATTTTTTGCTATATAAGGAAATGAAACTAATAAATGGGACGGACGAAAATGGAAATGAGACTAATATGGTGGGACGGAGGGAGTACATTAATATCCATATATTCTTCCTAGGATTATTTTCATACATATATTTCTTGCTATGAGATTATTCATGTAGAAAGTGATGAATGTGAGTCCCTAACCAAACTATGTGAGATTGATGTGACAATGCCGCAATCATATATATAATCCTAAAACTAAACTAACCCTATTAAAAAAATCTCATCACTCCCATGTTAGCATTGATTTTTATGTGAAAGTCTTGTTTTATAACCGAAACAACATTTTCATCGTAAGCATTCCTAATATCTCATGGATATTATTTGTTCAAAATGCATATTATATCCATTATTTTTCACATCAAAATAGACTAAAGTAATTTGTACATCTCAGCAGCTTTTCAGCAACCCCGCGCAAATGCACAATCCACAAAAGAATGCAACTCATTTTCATAACCCTCTCTATAAACTCAACAAATTGTTATAGAGCGACAAAATTAGTACGAAAAAAATAAGGACTAGATATCGGCTTGTTTGATGACATTTCATTACTCACAATAAAAATATGTACAAAAATTCGTCAATGATCATTCCAAAGACCCTATTGTCTCAATTGCCGGTGTCTTGATCTACGAAAGTAAGAAGTATTCCTTGATTTGAATGAATCGTATGGTATACTCCCTCCGTTTTTTTAAGTGTCATATTTACTATTTTTGTTGTTTGTCCCATTTCAGAATTTGATAACATAATAGTTACATTTTTCCAATTTTACTCCTATAATTAATGTTATATATAAGTTGGTGCTAAAAAAATAATAATAATAAGTGAGGTTAAAATGTATATTTACACATTTTCTTGGTATGTGCAATTTGACAGCTGTGACACGTACTTAAAAATAAATAAATCGGAGGGAGTATGCCTTGACCATGAAAATAATTTAACACGTATGGTAGAGCTCTATTTTCCAACTACATTCATGATCACTAATTATCATTTCGTGCAATAATATTGCCACAATTATATTGACTAAGTAACATATATTGTCCTAAATTGATACCGCCTTCATCCACAATCATTTGTTATTAATACTATACAGAGACGTTCTTCATCCGTTGAATTTTTCAATTTTTGGACATAGGCCCACAATAAAAACGCTTTATCACTTTAACGCCGTGCCCACAAAAAGGCTCAACAAATGGAACACGGATATTGTATGTTTATATATGTATATTATAGTTACACTAATTAATACTCCGTAGTAATTACTACCATATAAAACTGAAGAGGAAATGCATAAACTAATTCCCTTTTATGCAATGGGCATATAAGGTAACACTTACGGCTATCATTCACTCTCTTTTTGAGAAAGGTGAAGAATTTTACTCCTTTATAGGTTATGTGTGTTCTTTTTTATAGAAATTGAAATTTAAAAAAAAAATCCACGATCCTTTTTTTGTTCCTTATGATGAAATATTTTCCTCGAGCAAGAAGAATTTTTTTCTTTGGACGGTTATTTTTCATCTTTTCACTTCAAATTATAATATTTCTACTCATTTTGAAATGATAATATTTTTTTCATATGTTAAGTTTTTTTTTTCACCATAAAGAATACTACCTATGTGTAAATAGCTATTAGAATTAAAGTATAAAAACAAAATTGAGTCACGAAAATTAAATGAAAATATTAGGATGTGTCAAACTTAAATAAACTCTTAACAATATATTTGTATTTTTAGGATGTTACCAATACTAATTAAATCAATCATGTCCAACAAACAAAGCCACGCCATACATTTTCTTAACACGCCATATGTTTTACAGTATTTTTTTTTTTTATCAAGCAAACACAACACTCACACACCCACACACGCACCCGAGGTGACTCAAATCTCCGACCTCTTGGTTAGAGGGGAAGCGTCTCTATATTGATATAGAGAGATTGGAATACTATAATTTTTAGCTAAAATTAATACGGAACCTTAAGAGTAAAACTTACAAACATCGTTTTTATCTTTTCACAATCAGTTAATGCCATAATTAGCATTCAATACACTTTGTGAGCCACAGATTCCAATTTCTAGAATCAATGGTATAGCGGCCGATTTGATTTTCAATGTCCGATGTTAATAATTGCAACTTGCAGAACGTGACTCAATCTATATTGCTTTCCATGAGTGCCATGAACATAAACCCAAATTACATAGTGCTCGAAAGAGATTGGATTTTGAGGATCCCAGACTACGTAAATGATGTTGAGTCACCGATTCTCAATTTCAATTTTTTATTATTTGACTGTAAGTATGAACTCTCTCTTAATAAAATTGGATGAGAAGCAGATTCTTATACTAAATGAGGAGCAATTTAAGGAGTTTGGGGCGTGTAGTATGGAATATATATGATATACGTTTTTTTTCCTTCTTATTGAAAGAATGATGGGCGTTTTTCTTGGAGGACAGATATGTATATATTTAATTCAAATTGTTGACTGATTATTACGCATACACTAATAAGGAAAATAGTAGTAGCCGGTCATTTATATCTATTTCATAACTAAAATATATATTAAAAAAAATACTTCCAAAAATAGAAAGATATAAACTAAATAAAAATAAAAGTTACTAAAAGTGGCAGTTATGTAGTCGTTATTATTATATAGATAGATTTTTAAATTTTGAGAACCAACAAAAAAAATATACTCCCTCCGTCCCTTTCAAATTGAGTTACTTTTTTCAGCAGTTTTTTAAAGCATTTTCGAGCATCTTGATGATGAGTTTTAAAATAACTTTTTAAATAATTTTTTCATTTACGGGATACTAGAAGTGTTGTAGTATCCCGTAAATGAAAACACTTGAAAACGCTTGAAAAAATTGTTGAAAAAAGTGACTCAATTTGAAAGGGACAGAGGTAGTATATATTATGAATTTTGGGTCTAAGTTTTTTTTTTATAATTATTTTGACTTTCCGTCAAAATTCGATTCATTTTTATCAATGCCTCACGTAGTATATTGAATAATATTAAGAAAATTAAAATTTAATTAGTAAAAAAATAACTTTAATTTGAATGATATATTTTATAATAATGAGTGAATTGTTAATGCAAATTATGTACATAGAAGTAAATCTAAAATAAATTATACTACCTCCATCCCATATAGTTAGTCCACTTTGCTTTATTGACTTTTTCGGCACGTGTTTCCACCGAAACCTAGTACGGGTTTTAAAACATAATTTTTTAGTATCATTTTTTTACGGGATACTACAAATTATGTTTTAAAACCCGTACTAGGTTTCGGTGGAAACACGTGCCGAAAAAGTCAATAAAGCAAAATGGACTAACTATATGGGATGGAGGTAGTATTATTATACATTACTCATAAAAACTCATAAATGTAAATAAATGCTAGTAGTTAATAAACTAAACTTACCATATGTAGCTTCCGTAGCTAGTATTATATATTATTAATTAATTAATTAATAATAGTATAGATTATACTATATGTTTATGTAAATTTGTGCTCAAATCATTAACGTGCAACACAAATTACTTTTTGGCTAATTACGGATAAATTGATATTACATGATTCATGAGGAATGCTCTCATACCTATCGTGAGCATATTTAAAATATCCACGACTGATATGTGAAATATTTATGGAAGATTATTATTAATGTACCTTATAAGAATAAATTCTATAAAATAATAATAATAATAAATAAACTCTATTAAAATTTAAACATTACATAGAAAAATTATTAATGTAACACTATTATGTTAATCGTAAATACATAAGTATATTAGCTGTAGGATTCATAATAAATCTTGATAATTTTGGTAACACTTGATACTTGAGAGGCCACGTACCATTATTTGTTGACAAATAAAAATAAATATCAGTTTTTCTTGTCAATAGAGATTATGTAATTCCAAAGTATGTTGGATCCTTTTGGTGAATATTATATGCAAACTAATGTTTATTATATTCATAATAGGAGAGTAAAGATAAAATCATAGAATATATATAGTGATTCAGCTTTAATTGTAGTATGAAAACAAAAGAAAATGTCTTATTCAATATATTAGATGTGTCATTACTCAAATTCTTTAACATTAACTCATTATTATTTTCTGATGGCACATCACATCTTCATACATCATGCTAATTCTTTTTATGTCAAATTCAATTACCAAACTCCCAAAAATATGTCAAAATTAATGCTGAATAATCATCCTAATTAGTGCATCTCAAATTCCATTATTAAAAATAATCACTATACCATTTTTTTTTTTTTGGAGATCCAGTTACATATCTAGTGCATGCATCATTATGTAATAATCCATCACATGTAGGGATATGGATTTTTATTTTATTTTATCACATTTTAGTTTATTCATAGAAAATGGCTAAATAATAGCTACATTAATAATTCCAACAACTGATTAAGAATTAATTAAGTTGGGTGTCATGTGTTGAGAAGTGACACCACAAAAAGGAAGAAATGATTAAACTTGAAGTTGATGAAAACATCATAACTTAACTAACCAAATACTTATTCCTAAAGCTATTAATTAATAGGAAGAACCTAACCATAATTATGTCGATTTCTCAGGTGCCTTACAAATTGAATTTATGTAATAAATATGTACTTGTAATCGATCCAACTACTTAAAATTGGCAGGTAACAAAACGCATATTCCTAATTAGTGTTTCTTCTCAAATTTTATTATCACCACACACACACACACACACACACACAAACACACACAAAAAAAGGATAATTAAATCGACCCGTTATGGCCCAATTGTGAAATGGACTTCTAAGCTAAGGCTAATGAAAGCTTGCAAAAGGAACGTTGGTTACAATAATAGATGAAATGCAATTATTAAGATTTATGATAGACTCAATATAACAACAATAATGATAATAATAATAATAATAATAATAATAATAATAATAATAATAATAATAATAATAATAATAATAATAATAATAATAACATCATTAATTAAGTTTTGATATGAAGATATCAAGTATGCTATGCTCGTGTTTGAATTGAAAAATAGAAAAAAGAAGCATTTATTGAGTTGGATGAATCCAAATAACCAAAATAATAATTAGTAAAATTTACTCACTTTTGAATTCACACCACACAATTAAATAGTAAAATCTCAGCAATTTTTGCAAATCGAGGGTCCCCAAGTTATGAAGGGGGGTATGCAAAGGACATTATACAGCAAATTTCTTGAATATGCAATTTAAAATCTAGGATTTATTTGATAATATTCTATACCAAATGAATGAGAGAGAGAGAAAATGTTACAACACAACAATGGCACAACAGATTTTGATGTGGTGAGTGAAGCAAAGTAGGCATCATTTGAATTCTTGAAAGTTGACATGCCCCGTCGCTTGCGCATGCTCCACCGCCTCCTGCAAAATCAAAACCCAAAATCATAACTCGATATATTCAAGAAATTTACGTTCAACACAATTCAAGAAATGAAGAAACTGAGCAACGAAGATCAAACCTTCTGCCCCACAACTCCGATTTGGCACACACCACAACGCAGAGTGAAGTTTGAAGTATCTGTGTAGCTCCTCTTCCTCAAATTTACCAAAATAAATAAATAAATTACAATTAATATGGATTGCAACAGAGTACATAATCTGACATTGTTAAGATTTAACTCGAAAAATCAATACAAATATCATGCTAATAACTGTCCAAATCAAGTCCTCTCGTGTACGAAGGTAACATATAAATTGATAGAAATCGAGGGCACACTTGTATTACCTTTGCTGATCTTTCACAAGATTAAGGGCAAGTCTCTCAACTGGCCCCACACTTCGGTCCTTCTCCACTGTGAATATTGTCTGATCAAATTCCTCTGGAGCCCCTTCAGAGGGAGACATCTGTTGAGATATATACATGTCATTTACTTTTGTAGAATTTCGTCGAAAGCCAGATTCTCAAGACAAATATCAACGATGCAACATTCCACATTCAAGGAACTCTCAGAATCAAGACTTGTGCTATGTAACCCCTTTAGGCATTAAAGTGCTCGCATGTTGTTTCTTTCTCCAAACACTCCAATTATTATGGAAAATTAAGTTTAAGACAATTATTTAGACCGATTAACTCATTCAAGGTGAACATATGGATTCCTATGCAGAGTCTACAAAAGGAAAAAAAAAGAAGAAAAAAAAAGAAAACTCTACTTGGTCAATTAAAGGAACTCAAAATAATCACGTCTGATGCGAACTAAATAGATGAATTAGCTAAAATTCACAACCATTTCGTATGTTGATTTGATGTCCTAAAAGCATATCGTAATATATACTACCTCCATCTCATTGACTTAGTCCCATTTGCCGTTTTGGTCCGTCTCACTTATTAGTCTCATTTCCTAAAATGGCAAAGAATACTTGGCTACAATTAACTCTCTCTCCTCAGAATCAATTATATCCACATATCTCATTTTCCTTGGTTCTTGTGCCATTATCAAATGGGACTACCTTAGTGAGATGGAGGTAGTATGTATCTATAAGAAAGAGGTAGAGAGAGAAAAGCATACAGCCAGAGCATCGTAATGGAGGCCATCATATAAAAGCATTGCTCTTTCCCCAAAGTTCTTTCCCTGTAATTATTCAAATAACAAACAGTCAACTATTAGTAAGAATCTCACCCCTTGCATACTCCAAAAGAACTCAAAGCACTTACCTGCCCATACAAATCACATCTTGTGGTTTGTATATCATAAGCTGCAATCTCTCGTCCATAATAATCGGCCAATATTGCAAGCTCGATAGCGCCTATTAAACCAATAGAAATATCAGACTTTAGTGAAAAAACTCCAATACACTAAGATTCAAGGCTTGCGCACATCCACTGGATTAGCATCAACCTGAAAATAATGCTACTATACTTATGCACGTGTGAGAGTCTAAATAAGGCATATTATGGACATATTATGTAAAGCGTGTATATCCAGATAGGAGCTAGAAAATTTTCTACATACAATATGCTTCGGGCAACAAGTTCGATAAGGAGGTGTCACAACTCTTGACTAATTAATGAATGGCAAAACATAACTAGATGAACAACATATGAGCCTGATTAGCAATGGATAGGGTCGTTACACATAATGTAAGAAGAACGTCATTCTCAAAAAAAAAAAAAAAAAAAAAAAAGCGGAGCATGTCAGGGGCATAGACTGGTTAACCAGGAGCAATCTAACAATTAAATAGATCCTTTTTTTTATTTTATTTTTTTAAGATTTTAATGTCCTAATGTAAGCATTATCGGCACTGTCTCAGGACCACCACTGACCCCAAAGTAGCTGTCCCCTAGAGAATTTTTAGACGTAATAATAACTAATACAGTACTTAATATTTACCTTATGCAGGATATATATATTTGTAAGACAATCATGGGATAAGTAATAAAAAAAATGGAAAAGTTGGTGATTTTTTTTTTTTGCAATTACCCCATAAAAAAATGTAGACAGCTGAAATCAATCCTGATAAGACTCCGACACAATGAGCATGAAGAAAGACATCTAACGTTAGTGGGTCATAGGTTATTCAGCCAAGTGGTTAGGCTCTGAAAGTCAAGCTCAGTTCTCCAAAACTCCAATAGGAGATTCACAGAGGTGTCCATTAACTAAATCCCTCTCTTTGTTGTCCAAATTCCAGCAGACAAACTACAAAACGGCATCTTTTGGCCAACCACAACTTCATAGAATTGTCAGAATCCCCTATTCCTAGTTTTAATAATCTCTAATCATACAATCACTGTTTTAAAGAAAAGGATCAATGCTAGCCCTATATTTCCTAGTGGAAAGACAAGGAACTCATGGATTAACTACATATTTATCTAACAACAAAATAAAAAAAATTCATGACTCACGGCTAATGGAGCAAAGCTAGTTCAGGATAAAACAAATTAGTTAATAGAACAAACAAGGATTAAAAGGTACACATATTTCACCAAGAAAACAGAAATTTTATCAATTTTCCACTCATAATGCACCAAATGATAAGACCTTGGACGAAGATGAACAAATTTATACTAACCTCCCCACTTATCTGGGTTGAGAATCCATGCACAATACTCTTGATTAGTCTTTCCAAGGAATGCTTCAGAATACTTCTCTGGATCACTGGCAACTGTTGCTGCTATAACCTTCACAATTTTGGAGTCACAATTGTCATGTGAAAAGCACGATATAAACCAAATATAACAAAATATTACAACTATTCATCTTTAATGTCTCGTACAAATGATGCAAGACAGAGTAGAGAGATTACACTTTAACAATTACCTACTCAATTAGGCAGAGCGCGTTACATATATGATTTGATGAGGCAGAGAACTACAGATACTTTAAATTCTAGTAACAATCAACTAAAATTCCATTGCCCTAGTTCAAGAGAAAGCTAAAACTAAAGATTCGACAGTGGATTATCACATGTTATAAATCAGTTATCAGAATCCATATGTCCTTCCTAAATCCTAAATGACAGAACAAATGCTATAATTAGTATTTTCCAAACACAAAATGTAATCTGATATAGTACCTGTCTCAGCTCTGAAGCCTTGTTTTTGTCGTGATCCATGACATAACTGCAATATGAATCCCAAAGCTCAGTTATTCGATATAAAGACACATGCTCAAAATATAGCCAAAACAACTCATGCCACCAAAACCAAGTCCACTGGTGTTCCTTTCTACGCAAGTCACGCACATTACGACTCAAAGCTTACCCGACTGCATTGAAAAGGCAACTGTTATCAGAAGGGATAACTCTCCTAACAACGATGCCTTCCATTTTTAAGCCTGAAACCAAGAAAGATCATGTTTATTCCCCATTCAAACATCACGTGCCAACCAAATAATTCATTAACAAATGATCCTTGAATATATTTCTTAACAAATCTGACAACCTAATGTTGCAACTAATAAGTTTTTGCCTCAAAGAACGATAAATGCTGAATTAACCAACTTTTCTCCCTTAAAACTAGAAAAAAATGTTCAACTCGAAAAAATTAGATGATTCAAATCGAATCACAATAAAATCAAGTTCCCATAACATAAGCCCTTTTAATCCAAAAACTCATATAGAACTTCCCGAACAATGAAACTAGCAAAAAAATAATGAAAAAAAAATAAATCATAACAACTAACAATTAGCCTGTATTTGATCATGAATAAGGGAAAAAAAACAACAACGAATTGGAAAGATGGGTACCGAATAGAAATTGCAAGAGATGAAGCGAGATACGAGCTAGAGGTCTGGGTTGCGTTCCAATCGAATGTTTGTTGCGTGAAGACTGCGAAAGCAGAATAAAGCAAAAAGGAGTAACTATGAACAAATAATGCAATATTTAATAAATGTTTAATAATACAATGGTTCCAAGAAACGTATTGAATTTCCAATTAATATAAGCGGAAACGAAAGCGGTGAGAATTCATCAGTTGTTAATGGCAGCCATTCTTTATGCAGATGGAGGTGAACCAGCTTCGCAAAATCTATCATTCTTCTTAACCGGGTCGGGTTAATAATATTTGATCTGGTAAATATCCATGCGGGTTCGGATCTCATTCGGGTGGGGTTTCCAATTTTTATAAACGAGTTTATTTTACCCTAAAACCTAAATTGTAATTATGAATTGGCATTTTTCAAGAAATGGAATCTATTTAGTTAAATCGGCTTATGCTTTGGGTTGCTCTCTTACCATTGACAACATTTACGCAGTAAAAGGTGATAGGAAATTGTTGTGGAAACTACATGTTCTTTCAAAGGTCAAGGTTTTCCTTTGGGCCGCTGCTCACGGAAATTTGCCTACGAAATATAATTTTATGCGTAAAGATATGTCGGTTGGAGGATAATGTGAGATTTGCAATATGAGTTTGGAAAATGAATGGCATACTTTTGTTGCTTGCCCTTTTGTGGAGGGGTGTTGGCAAGTTATGGGTGTGGGAAGGTGGTTTCGAGTTGTGGTGAAAAAGAGTGAATCTATGAAGGAATTCATTTTTACTATGTCGTCGCATATAAAGATGAGAAGGTTAGAGATGAAATTGCCATGATGTTATGGCAAATCTGAAAGGATCGCAATGCAGCCATTTGGAAATCTATTCAACCTAATTCAAGCAAATCTCATATCCATGCTCATAATGCTCAACTTGATTGGAAGTTGGCACAAGAAGGTATGTTTTCCAAACCTACAGTAAATTTGAATGGTAATACTTGTAAAGGTTGGCATAACCTTCAAATGGGATGGTTTAGGTGTGATGTTGATGTTGCGTTTTTTCCATAACTGAATTGTACAGGCTTGGGTATCATTATTCGAGATTCTTTGGGAAAGTTTGTTGCAGCAAGGGTTTATTGTCTCATAGGCTGCTTTTGTGTTGATGAAGGGGAAGCTATGGGTATCTTTGAAACATCTATTAATGGACCAAACAAATGAATCTAGAGAAAGTGATCATTCATTCGGATAGTATGATAGCTTGTGATGTCATTATTTCTAATTCTTGTGATTTCTTTGAATTTTGAGCTATAGTTCATAGCTATAAATTGATGTTGAAGTCTAGTAGTTTGTTCAAACTAAAACATATTCGTCGTGATGCCAATTTTGTGGCTCATCACCTTGCTAGAATTGCTAGGGATTATCTTATCTCGCATGTGTGGGTCGAGCCGCCATCTTTTGTGGTTGACCTTCCTAATTATCCTTGTTCTTGCAATTAATATATTTTCTTTTGATTTTAAAAAAAAAATCATTAAAAAAAAGTCATCCTACTACAAAATTCATCCAAAAAAATCGGAATTTCAGTCAAAATTTAAACTTTCATCTCAAATGTGAACCTTAAGTTCTAATAGCTAATTAAGATATAAACTCTAAAATTAGGGATGAAGTCTTTGCCTTCCGCATTGAACAACAAAAGAATTGCTGGCCGAGATTAATCTCCGTGTGTGAAGTTAGTACATCCGCAGATAAGGCATGAAGACAATTTGGGGCGAAATTCGCAAAATTCGCCCTAGAGCGGATGGAATAGCTTGAAGAAGACATTATCGATCTTCTGCTGAAGTTGGAGGAGCACTATGCTATGTATCGCGAATGAAGAAGGCGAAATTAGGACAAAAGACAAATAAACCCCATTTAATGAGCAAAAATAAACGAAACGATGTCATTTTCCCTTGTTAGGAACGACGTCGTTAAGTTTCCCGTCGATCAAAGCCACATATATATATATATATATATATATATATATATATGGCATCCACGTAGGCATCAATTTGAGGGAAAATACGTTTCAGAGAAAAATTGCAACAAATTAAAAGTTTGTATATTTTTTTGCGACATGTCAAAGTTCAGAAAATAAACCAAAATCACCCCAAAGTTGGTGTTTTTTAAATCAATAACCTATATAGATTTCAACATTTTTAAACCTTTTTTTTTCCCCTCTTATATTGTCTAAGTAAATAGCTTTTGATTCTCTAAGCTACTAATCTCTTTTTTCCCCTTCAAAAAGTGAAGCTTGTTACTTCTACTTCCTCAAATACATTTACTTCAACATAAACGAAGTAAAATGTTAAGCACTCAAATCCTGTTTAAATTTTTCTTTGGTTAAAACCCATTTTCTTCCACTTATAACCAACAGTTAAACAAAAATAATTTATATTAAAAAAATCACGCAAAGTATAATTTATATAAATAATTTGGATCGTTTGAAGGAATCACAGGAAAGCTCAAGGCTCATACAACTTCAACTCTCACCCTATACTCTCTTCCAGCTTCTTCTCAAAATGAGGCTGAAAGCAAGAAACAAATACACCACCAAGAGAAAATTACATATTTCGAACCCAAAACGGGGAAAGATTACTGAATTCTGGACCTCGAAAGCCTTGGAACACCACCTCAACAGCAAAAATCGCAACAAATTGTTAGGATCGGACAGAAAATGTAAGCTTCTCACCATGGAAATATGGAATTTTTCAGACATCCCCCAATGCTCCATCATCATTTTATCCTAAAAGGTTGGTTCCCATCTCTGGATCTATTCAGCTTCGCTTTCTTTGATTTAGATCTTTGAGTTGCAACTTCTTGGAATAAGTTTGGACCATCAAAGCTAACAGCTGGGCCTCTCAATTTCTTCCTCTTTCCTCTGTCATACTCCTCATCCCTGACAACAAGAAAGTGTCGAGATCAGTTCACGTGCATGTAAGAAGGGAATAAATTGCATCTTTCAGGGAAGATGCTAAAGTGCTTAATGTGTGTGAGAATACTCACCACTCATCCCCAATGTAACCGATTTGGGCAGTTCCTACTGCTCTCGTTTCAGATTTTTTAGAAAGTGAAATGCCATTGTCATCCCAGCGACCAACTGCAACCAGACAGACAAATTTAAGAGAAGAAACAAACACGAATATGAAAATTATTAGCATGTAAATTATCACAAAGAATGCTCTTTACCCTTTGTCTCTTCTAAGCCCCCTGTAAGCATGCTGATGACCTCAGTTTGCCTCAATTCTCTTTGAGACTCTTGAGATATCCCATTTCCTTGAACAGTAGAGTCTTTTACAACAGATTGCTTTTCAGAAGGAACAGCGGAGCCATTCAGAAGAATCCTCTCTCTAAACTCATTATCGATAGCATTACTAGATATTCTGCTATCACCACTATTGTTTTGTATGCTTAAGTTTTGATTTTGGTCATCTAAAACACATTTCGCTTTCTTTTCTGGAGCACAAGAAGAAGTTTCAACAACTTCAGGAGATGAATTTTCAGTTGCACATTGCTTTAGCGGTACGTCATTCTCATCCTTCATGTTGGGAGATTTCTTTAGCATAGAACGGTGCCTTTTCTGCTTGTGTTTTTTCTTTCGTAGGCAGAGGCCTACACCTAATAGAATGCTAGAGCTGAGCGATTTGGTGACACCCTGATACTTAAAGAGCTTCCGTTTTACTTTAAGGTCTCGCCTTTTTTCCTTAGTCATCCCAAGATTTATAGGTTCTTTGGTGGCTGGTAAGTCTGATACCAACTTGGACTCCACATCAATTTTTTGGGCATTCTCCATAGTTTCCTCAGCTCCATTGCAAGAGATGACAGGTACCTGCCCATCTCCGCCGCTTTTCTCAGGTGAAGATAGCATGTGACTAGTTTTAATTGATGGCTCACCAATTGCTACCACGGGTATTGTCTTAGCATTCTGAACGAAAAAGAAAAAGGTAGCAACTGTAAGTGTTATAATCTAACCTTGTACCAAAATAAGGAACGAGAAGGCAAAAACTCATAAAAGAAACAATAGCACAACATACTATATATGAAAACAATACCATTTCGGAAATGGCGCCATCAATTTTGCATTTGTCTCCAGATAATGGCTTCTCAGCTGATTCACTAGGTTTGCCCATGCCTGATGACATGGCAACAGAGCTACTAGCTTCTTTCTTATGAAGTGAATCTTGAGGCCCACTACAATTGGGTAATACACTTGTATTTTTCTCTTCTACAACATTTAACGTGTTGTTGCAGGAAATATTCACTTCTATAGAACCATTGATGCTTGAATTTATCTCCATGGAAGATTGGTCTTTCATTGGAGCCTTTGTTGGTGGCACCATCAACGATTCACACTTAGCATCAACTGCCAATCCGCCATTCGTCTCGGAGGACATCTTTTCTGAGGGAGTCTCCTTAGGTGGAGGGGTGACTGGTGCATCCTTTCCAGATAAAGCAGCAGAACAAGAGCCATTTAACTTTCTCCCATCTGAACTATTTAGGATTTTTTCTTTCAGTTCCAAGTTGAGTTTTGAATATGCTGCATTCATAGCCATGTTTTCTTTCTGAAGGGCATTAGCACGAGTTTTTGGACCAATGTGTTTCCTATCGCGGACATAAAACAGCATATAGGCCTTCTGTTCCAGAACTTTTCTCTCATTTACTTGGACAACCTATTAAAATGTCACAATGATGGTAAAAATGAATTATATAACAAACAAAAAGCCGTATATAAAATTGCAGATAGAATTGAAGGACGTTTTATTCGAACCATATCACAGCAGAAGTGTGATGATCTAATAACTGATGAATTAAAACAAGAAATATTAAGATTGCCAAATCGACAGACCTTGTACTGTTATTTTCTCATACCTGATTGTCATCAAGTGAATACCACATGCCACTTGATGTGCGAACGAAGCAGGAATAATGGCCAGAATGAGTGTTCCAGCCATAATGAACAAGAACTCCATAGAGAGTGTATTTTAGATCCCCATCCTGCAGTTATTACAGTAAAGAAAATTAACTATATACCAGATCATAACTCGGAACAAATCAATGGCAGGTTATAACTTATCACCAACAGTACCCCAAAAAACACTGTTTTTAAAAAAGGAACACAAGTCATTGACCGCAAAGGTTGTCCGGAGAAAAATATATGATGAAATAACAATCCAAAGCCTCCTTGGAAAATGAACACAACTGGAAACAAGGGATAATGAGTACAAAATAAGCTCGATACAACTTCAGAAGGAGGAGATAAGGATAAACAGATATATTGAAAGGAAGTCTCTAAACAGACAAAAGCCTAGACAAGAGGATGAGACAGAGGAGCAAGAGCAGGGAACAAGTAGGAGCACTATAAAAACAAAATAGCACAAACATGAAACCAAAACAAAAATAGAACTTACATAGGGACCAGTGACGAAAGGTTTCAAGTCCAAGGTAGGTTCAAAAGCAACTCTTCTATCGATTTTTTGGCCAGGAGCAAGTGAACTAAAACGCTTCAGGTGAACTGCAAGTACTTCCGGTGCCTTGTGAATTGTTAGCTGTTTGAGAGCCTTTACTTTTTGTCTACATTGCTCACAGTGATATTCTCTGGCACCTCCATCTAACTGCTCTTTGGCGGTGAAATGAGAAAGTGCCTTGTACAATGAGTCTGCTTTCGGTATTTCTAGACTTAGATCCAAAAATGGATCAAATTTGTTAGAGCAGTAGGAACATTGCATGCATTTCACCTAAAGAATGGACAATACATAGTTAGCACAACAGATATAAACCAAAACACAAAAGAATGTCAAATTCAATACAACAAGAACATATTAAATCATCCAAACAAAATTACCTGACTGCGCAACCGACCACCAAATATCTTATGAACCAAGCTTTTCTCGTAAGCACTAGGAGATTCACTTGGCACTCCAGAAGGTAAGCAGCACTTATGCATTGATTCAAGCAAATTCACCATATACTCATGAGCATCTTCTTGCCTGGCATTTCGAAAGCTTCGAGATATGCCTAACAATTTCATTAAGGAGGCCAACAATATGTATGATTATATAATGCTACGACACTCTGAAAGTCTATCTCTATTTAGACAAGAAACTTTGACAACTGGGCAATAACACAGAGTAGCATCAGGATTTCATGGCAAAAAATTTAGAAAACTTTGAACTGACTAGAGGAGTATGATGGTTAAAAGTGCCATGTACTTACTGGAGAAGGTTAAGAAATAACAGTGGTGAAAATGAAATAGATATTACAGTAAAGAACAAGAAGCAAAACACCTCTGCTTAACTTGGATAGGAATCCTAGCAGAGAGAAGCCAGTACAACATCCTTCATGGTCAAATGAACATACAGACATAATCATTGTATAAGGTTTAAAATAATAATAAACGAGAGGAATATGTAGAAAGAATAGGCTCAAAATTAGAGTTGGCACAACAACTGCAATTTTCAATATTAAACAAATGCAAAGCACATCTCTTTCATAGGATACATCGCAAGTTCGAAACAAGATCCTTAGGCTCTAGAATTCTCCCGGTTGACTGAAGAGCTCGGCTAACATGTCTCTGGATGGCACATAATGCACAAAACCCCGCAGTCCGACCTTCATAAATTATAGGTGGTCAGAAAAGACATGCTAAAAAATACATGTCAAGCGTAAATTGCACGTGTTTCGCAAGAAAAGATCTAGAGTAAGACATACGATCATAAATCATAGGTTGTCAAAGTAAGACATGCTAAAACAAAGGTGCAGTAGAAGTCGGACATTGCAGCACTGGATCAAGGAAACAAACCATACTTCATGCAAATTGAGGTCTAAAGAGACTTTTCCAGAGGTGTGCAATACTTCCACTAACAAAAGTCAAAAGGAATGACTTTCATTTTCTTTTACTAAATTATCCAAGAAGTCAGTTGCATCTCCATGAACTGGTTAGCAAGCATAGGATACTTCATCTTATCACAGTGTTGGGGCATGACTTGTATGCGAAAGCTGGAATCATTTCAATGTATCACAAAAGCAAACTACAATATAACTCTCTAGGAAAATTCACCAGAACATGAAAAAATGCAAGTGTAGGCAGAGAATGAACCAAATGTCATTATTTCAAAATGAGGAGAGACTCACAAGAATTTTGGTGCTTCCCACTTTGTAGATACGCAGCTAATGGTGCAGTATAAGTCAGACACTGAAGTACTGAATTGAGGAAACAAGTGTTTCCGAGATTACGCAAACCTGCACCCTGAAATAAAAGCTTGAGCCTTTCTGTATGCTATGTGACTCCTTAAAAATATCAAAACCATAGACTCACAGAACAAAACATCATTTCAAATATTGGTTAAAACAGTAGTAAATCACCAAACCTCCAACATCAATTAGCTCATCCATAGATGCCATTGGAAAGAAAATCAAATCAAACCAACCAAGAAGCTGAAAGGAAACTGGACCATCAAGTTCACAAGTGAAACTGGGTAGGTGAAGAAGCAGGCCATAGAGTTTCTGTTATTAAACGAGCCTCTCAAAAACAGATTCGGCCATAGAGTTTCTGTTATTAACCGTGCCTCTCAAAAACAGATTCAACTAAGTTCCTTCTTCAGAAACTAGATTTTGGTTGTCACAGTATGTAAATCCAATTGTGTCATAAAAGTATTTTAACGTAAATATTACAAAACGAAACTCATACCAAAATAAAATTAAGAACATTGGAGCCAATGATATATGTGCATCCCAAGGAAGAGAATTCTCCACCCCTCAGCTAAGTGAAAGCAGTAGGAGCAATGCCAAATGACTGTTACTTTGCCAAGTCAGGGGAAAATAGATTCTCGAGCGAAGAAAGCCAAAAAATTACACCACTGAAAAGTGATGTGTGAAACAATTTCGAAGCCAAGAAAGATGGGAGGGAAAATGCAGAAGATTTCATGCAACAGTGAAATCATCGCGAATGAGTAATACTCATTGAACATGTCCCATAACTTTTTGGCACAATAACCAATAAAGGGGAAGGGGACTTGTTATGTGGACTAATTGTAGCCAAAAGGGAAAGGGGACTTGTTCAATGGGACGGCCCAATTTAGAAAGAGGGACTTGTTCAATAGGACGGAGGGAGTATGTAATTTCTTTTCTCATATTGGCACCGAAAAAGATTTTCCAATTCTGCTAAGCAAGTTCTACTGCATGCCATGCCCCATCTTTAGGCTTCTACCTTATCGCATCACACCAAATTAATGGAAGACATTGTTCAAAAAACGTAATATCACTAAAAACCACCTTATTTTGAAATAGATAACCAGCAACATTACATACAGAAAAAATTGAAAAATATAAGAAAAAAAAAAAACAAAACAAAAAAAAAAAAAAAAAAAAACAGGGACAGGGAGTTCTTTGAGTCGATAAAAAAACGAGGAAATAAACAAACTCAAAGAAAGAAAAAACCATGATAACATTTTAAAAATTCCAGAACTGGTCGTTGAAAGGTCAGCAGTCAGCAAATTGAAAGCTCGCCGTAAGAGAGGAGCAGTTTCGACTCAGAATTAGTAATGCACAAGTATATATATGCCGAGCACAATAATACGAAACTCGAAACTCACAATTCTGCGAAACGAAATCTCGAAGCTGAGCTCAGGATCCAACCCAGCCTCAGCGAGCTCCGGTTTTTTGTCGGTTTTTTTGCCCGAACCGAAAACCTTGACCGGCCCCGTCCCGGAGGTAGGGTTTAGTGTCACCAGCTTAAACCCACTGGTGCTATCGCTTACAAACCCATT
The DNA here is from genome assembly GCA_001642375.2 of Mentha longifolia. Taxonomy (NCBI): domain Eukaryota; kingdom Viridiplantae; phylum Streptophyta; class Magnoliopsida; order Lamiales; family Lamiaceae; genus Mentha; species Mentha longifolia. The sequence continues at coordinate 14,134,333 of CM038112.1, forward strand.
GAATTGCCTCCTCGCCTTGTGAAATTCAATCCTCCTGTGGAACAGAGCCGAATCGGGCTCCGGTTCGGGCCCGCCCGCCCCATTCGTTCTGATCGCCGCTGCCGTTTCCGCCATGGACGGGCTACAAAAACCTCTTTCTCTCTCTCTCTCACGCACAAACGCACACCTGAGTCAGGGGCGGAGCCACGCTTGGGCTGGGATCGGCTCAAGCGCACACCTGAATTTGACGGTAGCCCAACCTTTGTCGCCGCCGCCACTGCTGGAGTTTGGATGTGCGCGGAATAGGTTAAAGGGGGGTGGGGTTGGGAGAGGCGTTTTGGGAGAGAGAAATACTTCTTTTTCTTTTTCTTTGGTAAATTAGGGTATTTATTATATATATATATATATAAATAAATAAATAAAGGAGGAGTTTAATAAATTTGATAAGGAACTAATATTTTTTTTTTCCCTTGCATTTATTACCACGTTCACGTTCGTCCGTTCAACAATCTATGTATTTTTGGACGTAAACCTCGCACACTTTATCATTTCAAAATCACTTTATCAATCAAATCATCACTTTATCAACCAAAATATCATTTTATCCAACCAAAACATTATTTTATCAATCAAAATATGGAAGCTAAAACATCACTTTATTCACTAATCATTACAAAAATCAAAAACTTTGACGAAAGATTCTATGCACATACGTAGTGAACGAAGGGAGTATAATTGTTTGAAATCAAAATAAATTTGAGTGTTAACATTATTTAATTTAATTGAAAAGGGTATAAATTTTAATTGAAAATGTATGTTGATATTTACTCTTGCCGTTGATAACATTTTGTTCCTTTTGATCATATAAATTAATGAGAAATGTAAAATATGTGTAATAGCCGTAAAAATCCGTATTTGGAAAAATTGAAATTTCAAAGGAGGAAATAAAATTTTTTGAGTATTTGAGATCGAGCACGGACGAAAATGAGCTTATGGAAATTTTTATAATATGTTGGAATTATTCCAATGAAATCTCCAGAATTTTGAGAATAAAGAAATTATGGCAAAGCAAGAAATTACCCGGAATGATTTTCGGATAATGTTACTCTGTAAATATTTTACGAAAATAAGATGAGATATGTGTAGAGATATCTCACTAGAGGAAAAACAATATTTTATGCTAGATACATGTATCGTGATGAAAAGACAAGAATAATACTATAATGTAGGTGTGACTTAAAAATAAAAGACTATATATTTATAATAGTGCAAGTGGAAGGAATTAAAAGGAAAAGAAGGAAGAAATGCATGTGTGTGTTACGTGTAAGAGAGATAGGTAGGAGAGTGTTGTCCTCCCTCCTACCTCACAATTATACATAGCACTCATCACCCCATTGCCGCCACACACACACACCCACACCCACACCACAAATCATAGCTCACCCACCCCAACTTAGTGAGAGAGAGAGCAGCTTCTCCCTAGAAGTTGCAACCACCATCATCTCTGTTTCTTGCCGCCGGGGACTCATCCCTTCTCCGATCACTCCCAAACTTTGCACCTTTACATAATTCGACCTGTAGATCAAGAATATGGAGTCTATTTCATCATCCAAGCACTGCAAGTAGGACTTGCAGCCTCTGATTTTTAGCCTCTAGAGTATGAATTTGTGAAGTAAAGGTTAATTTAAGTTAGATAATGATGGTACATATTCGGTCTTAGTGGGAAGTGTTGATGTGTGTCCATGATTCTTAGATATTGTTGTTGTTCTTCACTTGTGATGATGAATCGTGTGTCAATTGTTGAATCCACTAATTAATTCTTGAAGTTAGACCATGTCCAGCCTCTGTATAAGTCTCTAAGCCGGGCATTCTTCATGTTCTTGAGCTCAAATGATGTTTTAAGATGTCCTAGAGTCAAACCCGTAAGCATTCCTCACGTTTTTAAAGTAAACATTTTATCGAACATCTTATATGCACATTCTGTTCAGTATTTTCAAGCATGTTACCGACCTTATCTCTTTTCAAGTCCTAAATGAAAGTTGTAGCTCATGTTCTCAGCTATCCGTAGCCAAAATTTCATCTCGATCCAAGTCCATATGCATCTGTTATGACAAATTGAAATTCACATCTCATGTCTTTTGAAATCTGGAAATCAGCCCACTTGCGGGCTAAGCTGAGAACAGCCCGTTTGAAATTTGATATCAATTCTTTTTCCATGTTGAAGTACGTTCCTTTGAATTTCCGTAGATATTTCGTTCGCCCAAAACGGAGTCCGTATGAATTTTCTATGATTTTTCAAAGTTAAGATGACAATCTGAAAAACTGTGACGAACAACTTCTGCCTCCATTATTGATCTGCACTTTTGAACGTTTTCCTTTGCTTATTTTGACACAATCCCTGAAAAAGAAGTGTTCTACACTCTTCTAGCTTTCCGTTGATATTACACGCCTTCATCCGAGTTTGTATATGATCTCTGTGAAGATTCAAAGTAGAGGTACCCATTTGCTTAATTCTGGAACAGGGCAGCAGCACTGCCCTTACTTCCATCCCTGTTTTGGACCTTTTCTCTTGCTCAAATGAATAAGAGTATAACTAGAAAGATGTTCCTCATTATCTGAACTTCAGTTTTGATAGCTCATTCATACAAATCCATCAAGAAACGAGTGAGAAATCCTCACTCAAAGTTGGTACCCAGAATCTGCCAAATTCTCAATTTCTAGATTCCGAGTTCTGGAAATAAATGCTTCAAACTCCCAGCTCACTCATGGGAAAATTTTGAAATTTAAACATATCATAGCCCTATGTGTTATCTTTCCAAAGCAATATCATGTGCTCTGTTTCGATTTATAATGAGTGAGAAATAATTATTTTTCCAGAGGGTCGCAGAATTTCCAAATTCTCTTAGAAAGAATTCTTTAAAAAATCCATTTTAAAACTCATCATCGAGAAGCGTGGAAAAGCGTGCCAAAAAAGCCAAAAAGAAGTGTGTCAATTTAGATGAAATGGAGGGAGTATATGATAAAGATTTACCCCAAGCATAGAATCTTTTGAAGAATAAGGTTAAATATGAGAAAAGCTTAAGTTAATGAGAATTTTCCTAAAGGTCAATCGCAAGGCGAGGGCCAAGGAACGTGAAGAAGAAACCAAGAACCGATCTATCACTTTGTAACCAGGTGGGTGTTCTTACAAAGAAAATTATAATGTTGCTAATTGTTATAATGAAGCATGTTTTGAAAATAAAGCAAGTCGACTCAAAACCCTTTCATGCATAAAATATTTTTGGTTTTATGTGTGATGCCTATCTGTGTTGGATTGCCAACGTTATATCGATCGAGCCCGAGTTAGACAAAGGTCGCTAGCCAGGTGATGTGTACACGAAGTCATGACTGTGTGCTCCAAAGGTGGGCCGATTATGCATGGAAACGTCCGGTGAGGTAGCCACCTTGCCGGCGTACTTACAGATATGGATAATACAGGTGTGGAAGAAAATGGGGAGTGCACTCTAATTGTTTATCGAAACAAAGTGTTTTTGTTACACAAGTATTTTGATAAAATCTTGTGATAACGGTGAAATGCATGATTGGTGATTATTTTACTGAAATAATATTTTTGGGCATAATCCCACGGAGTACATCAAGTACTCAGCCCTGCTTGTGTTTCCAAAACCTTGCAGGTTGAGTGAGGTGGCAAAGGCGGCAGTGTTGAGAGAAGAATATCCCATCTTCCGTTTTCAGTTCAGAAAGAGATACATATCTCCATATATATATCTAGTTTATTAAAGACTTCCGCAGTACGCTTCAATTATCATATTTCTATAAGTGTGTGTAACTGGCTTCATGAACCAGTAAATCGAGAACTACTCTACTTTTATTCCTTCATGAAATTGGATTATGTTCAACCCTACAGGGTTTCTTCTCTTAGATAACTATATTACATTTGAGCCGTGGGCTTTTTCATATCTTCACTTGTCTTCTATTTTTCCACTGATCGAGCCTATTCAATTATTCGTTCTCATTAATCATAGAATTATTAGTATTCTCCCCTTTCTTTTATGTTTCTTTTATCTAATCCCTAGTCACGCTCCGGCTGAGCCATCCTTAGGGATAAGGGGCCTTGACAATATGAAAAAGTGATAAATTACATTTTTTGAATAGTTATTTTTTCAAAAATTAAAATAAAATATTATTTATAAGACAACTCAATTGGAAAAGCATATCATTATGTATGGGATGAGGAAAATATAAAATAAGCAATTCACACACATAATGTCTTTGTCATAACTGAGGTAAATTCGTAATTTTAAATTATTTTCAAATCATTTATTGTCTCTAGTATTTTAGGATAAAGATTACAATAAGATTTGATTTTCAATTTTTAAAAATCAAATTTTATTTAAAATTAATATTCAATCTAATCCATTCCAAATTGAATTTTGATATTTTTGAAACTATCACTTTGGCCCGAACCATCACATATATCTGTAGGATTATTATCAACAAACACATCATTTTTAGATAAATCGTGATCATAACCAAAAATATCATTATAAATCTCATTCAATTCCATATCTATAACTATAAAAATAAATATATGGTAGTATTAATGTGTTACAAATTTTTTTTATTTTTTTTTTTTTCTCAAGAGCAATAACTTTGAAATATATATATATAAAAAACTCACAAACAAGTTTTTCATCTAAATGTATTACAATTATATTTATGTTAGATTTGATTTCATAAGTTTGTCAATTTTTCTTTTCTATTTTAATATCAACTTACTAGACAAAGTTCATTTAATTTTACAAACGAATCAATTCTTGACAGTTTATGATTAAAATTACATATATAGAATTGTTCTTTATATATAATTCAGGAGATTTTTTTATTATTATTATGTATTTATCTCCATATCATATAGAATAAATGTGCATTAGTCCATAAATAACATTAAGAGGGTGTACTCAATCAAGATTTCAAAAGTTTTTTTTTTTTTTTTGTATTTTAAAAGTCAATAGGTATTCAATTCAGATTTTAGAAAATCCTTATAAATATGTTGATTAGGGGTGAGCAAACGGATGGTTCGGTTCAAAACTGATCCGAAACTACGAAACCGATAAAACTGAAACTTCTAAAAAAATAACCGATCCGAACCAAATTATCTTAAGAACCGATCCAAACCAAACCAAAAACTTCGGTTCGGGTTCGGTTTGGTTTTCGGTTGGCATGAACTTATCAATTGCATAAACAAAATTTCAACAAAATTCATAAATTAAGAAGAGTTAGCAACATCAACAGAAGTTACTAAAGTCTAAACAATAAACATCAACATCAAGAAATCCAAAAGCATTACAAGTCAATAACATCAACAAAATAAAACATAGTTCATTTCTCCATTAAGCTTTGCACTAAAAAAAAACGAAAAGGAATATAAGCTTTAATAAAATAATATATATCATATAAATATTAAATATTTTATAAGTTTAATATAAGTTCGGTTCGGTTTGGTTCAAACCGAAAACCAAACCTCTAAAACCGATCCAAACCGAACTAAGTTTGGTTTTAGTTTTTTAAAACCGAACCAAACCAATACACAAAAAAATCAATCCAAACCATCCGAACTAGAATGGTTCGGTTTGGACTTTGGATCTGGTTCGGTTTTGCTCACCCCTAATGTTGATAGTCAATTACGACTTTTAAATGAGACAAAAAACTTCTACCTATTTAGCTCTAACACTACAAGAAAATAAGGTTTTAGCTACACATGCATGTGTAGCTAAAAGTAAGCTTATGTGTGATTATATATATTTACCTACACATAATATAAATGTTAGCATGTGTAGTTATCTCCTTGTCAAGAAAAGTTTTTACTTACACATAAATATATGTGTGAATAAATCAACACGTATTACCTACACATAATATATGTCCTAAAAAATATCTCTTATATGTAGATAAATATATTTTTTGCCATAATATAATAATGATGTGGAAATGACATGTACAGTGACATGACAATTTGTATGTGTGGATAACTATATTAAGTTATGTGTAGGTGATAATTTTTTCAATATATTCAAATAATATTCTGATTTCTTTAATGTCACAATTTAATATGTAAAAGAAAATAAATATATAAACAAAGAGAGATGATACACGAGGGAAAAAAAGAAGAAGAAGATTTTATTAAGAAAATTTTAATAATAATACTAGTATTCAATAAAACTGAACTATACAATATACTGTATATCACAACTACAACTCTAAACATCTAAGCAACTAAAGTCGCCCATTATTCCTCCTCAATCAAAGGAATGCAATGAAATCTTGATAGCCCAAATTCTTTCATTATTCAAAAAACTTTTGCACCACCTTCTTCCAACAAATCTCTTACTCTTTTATCACTTACTCTTTGTTCCTGTCAAGAAAATAAAAGGAGAATATCATTCAAATACACAGTCAGTTTATCATAAGTTACAAATAACTAAGTTAAAAGTACTCAGAAACTATAATTTCTCAACTAAAGTTATACTATCACGACAAAGCCAATGTTAATAATACAGAACATGGAAGTTCGTATGGTCCAATATTAACATACAATACGAAATGGTTTAATATGTTAGTAGTCATAGATATCTATATATATCTACTCTATTAGTCATCCAAGAAGATCATTTTGGTCAATAACATCATTTATAGAATGAATACGAATTCATAAGCAATTTATATTTCAAGTTAAATAGTGATACAATGTATTTCCCAAAACAGAGAAGATTATAGTGAAAAGCAAAACAAGGCAAACTAATTTGTGAGCACCACTTACCAGCAGTAACATAAGTAATAAAAACTGTAAACTCGTTAAAGAACACTGAACATCACTTTGAATCAGCCTGCTCATGTGAATCCAAACCCTGTCAACAATAACTAGATAAGATAAATACACCAATTTGCAGGCATAGATGATATATGACTCTAATTTTTTCAAACCTCTCTCAACGACCATAGCAAGCATCGTATAGATGCTGGCCTCTCCACAAAAATAAGCCAGTGCTCGAATTCAAACATCAAGCAAAATCGTCTCACTCGAAGGTTCGTCGGGGTTCGACTGTTTGGCATCGTGAATCTACTCAATCACTTTAGAACACTAATGAAAATTGAAAGCATAATGCACAAATAGAAAAATGATTTTCGAGAGAAAAGCAGAGATGGTAGTGGAACTGCGTTTGAGTCAGAGAACACTGATGGGACATGAGATCTAGGAAGAACGAGGAATCGCATCTTCCCCACGCCTTTCTGCAAATTTTTGGGATTAAGAAAATTTTCTTAAAGGTTTTTGATATATAAGTATTATTTTTCTTTTGAGTGAATGGGCGGGAGAACGATCAATTTTAATTAAAACTATCAAATCAGGTTTTTGGGTGGGAAAATGATTTTTTTACTTTGAAGTTGGAGGTTAAAGCTTTCAACTTAGAGAAATTTCGGCGTGTCTTTCGCCACTACGAATACAATATTATCTAATAATAATAATAATAATAATAATACAAAACAACCGCTTCACCCTTAAGAAATGTTAGAGACACGTAGATAAAATGTAATTACGTGTGTTTAGTGAATTTTTATCAACTAAAAAGTAAAATATATAAATGTACCACGTAAGCATAACAAAGTCTACAATTGAATTAGTCAAAAATATAAAATTAAATCCGATAAAAAAAATATATATATATAAAATTAAAAATATAATTATATTTAAATCTTAATTGTGACTACAAACATTTCTTCACACAATGATAAATGTCAATAACCATTAAATACTCTCTAATACATTTACCCACACATCATATAAATATGTGTGGCTAAACTACCACACATATTATGTGTGGCAGATTTATGTGTGATTAAAAATTCTATTTCCTGTAGTGTAAGATTCTCAACTAATACCTAGAACTTAAGGAAACTAGAATTATACCTAAAATTTTACTACTAGGACTAAAATACCCCTGATTCTCCCATTTTCCCCCAAAACAAACCCATACCCCGCCCCACCCCCCACATAAACCTCTCTCAACCCCCCACGACCTTACCTCTCCCCCCATTTTCTACAGAACCGACGGTTCCACTCCCATTCTCTCTCTCTCATTTTTTCCCATTCTCTTTAGCAAAACCCTGTCGCGTAGCCTCCCTCCCCTCAGTTCCCCAGTAAAATCCGGTGATATGGTGGGCGGAAAGCGCGGTTCCAAAAGAAAGCGAAAGCAAGTTGAACCAGAGGCCTCATCCGGCAAAAAGCAAGCAGCGAAAAGGGACTGAACAACCACAAGAGCCGACGACCGAACATGCAGAGGATGAAAGACCAAGCGGTTACCCGTTTTTTGAGGGCGAGGTTAGTTTTTCCCCGATTAATGGTTGGATCGTTTAAGAGGATTTTATGCACTGTTAATTAGGTTTGATAGTTAGAAAATAGAGTACAGATCCATTCGTAAGAAATTTCTGATTATGATGCTTGATTTGCGGTTTCAAATTCTAAAAATTTAGGGTTTTCGAACTTGTTTTTATACTAGAAATGTTGGTTTGTTGAATGCATGCGGTTCTTATGTTCGTGATAATAGTTCTCGGGAAAAAGGTTTAAGTCTTACTGTTTTGATGGTGACCATTGATCAATTATTGCAGCAATTTTTAAGATGGTGAGCATTGTGTCTAATCTTACTGCATTATTGGTGAGAATGAAGATTTCTAATAACTTAGTAGTTATTTTGAGATGTGAAAGGCTTATGCTTTAATCCTTTTGATAAGGGTGGTAAGACAATATACATTCTTACTAGACTGATAGTTAGAGTTGACAGTATGTTAACCTGAATGTTGACTAGAATGGTGCATGAAATTTTAAATCCAACAAGAATTCTGGAAAATATTTTGCTACTTTGTAAAAATTCTGTTGTTGTAGAATTGTTAGATTTGAAAAATTCTATTTTTATAACCTCCATGTTGGTGGGAAAGGTTTAAATTCTTATATGCAACATACATGAAAAATAGTGATATTTTGACTAATCTTATTGTATTGGTGGTTATAATTGAATATTTCTAATAACCTCACAGTTAGAATTGAGAAGGGTGGTAATACAATATCCATTCTTACTATATGGGTAGTTAGAATTGACAGTATCTTGTGACCACATCATGGTAGTTGGTTTGAATATATAAATTCTAACATGATGACATGCAAGTTTTTGCTCTCACCCTGAAAAATGTTGTAAGAATTGTTAAATTGTTACTAAGGTCTTGGTGGGATAAAACTAATTTCTAACTACATGTTGCTTGTCTGTTGCTTTCCTAACATGTAATTCTTACCATTTGTCTGTCTTATGTATGCAAGGTTACCTGGACATACAAACGCTTGCACCCGGTTAACAAGCCAACTAAGGCAATTCCAGCTGGTTATGAAACAATGGCGGGGGATGTGAACACGGTGCTGAGAACAGCACTGACAGAAACTGTGGCCGATAAAGTCAAGAATTATGTGATGGGGGTATTCACCCGGCTGGATGACTTCACACTCGCAGCGGCAAAATGCAATAATTTAGTGCGAATTCGTATTTTCTTACCATTCTCACTGTATTTTTATTAATTTGTATATGTGATCGTAAATTTGTATGTGAGATGGTAAGCAAATTCAATTTATTACCTATAATTTGATATAAATTCGTATTTTCTTACAATTCTTTTTGTGGTTTTATTAATTTGTATGTGTGATTGTAAATTGTATATGAGTTAGTAAGCAAATTCAAATTCTTATCTATTACATAGTGCGAATTTGTTACAATTATTACCAAACAATTGGTAAGAATTTATCAATTTCTTAAGAACTTGGCAATTTTATATATTCTACAAATTCATTTGGTAAGAATTTGACATATTCACTTAGTAAGAATTAGTCAAATTCCTAGCTTTTTTTAATCGTTTGTAAGAATATTAACAATGAGAAAATAGGAAGCAAATGCAATGAACAATTAAAAAATACAGAAAAATTAATAATGGAGTCTCTGCAACCAAACATCATCTTCCATCATCTTAATGTTTGTCAATTTCTTACATTTTCCAAATCTTCTTGATAAGAATTTGACAATTTTTTATGTCGTACCAATTCAGTTGGTAAGAAATTTGTATGTGTGGTCGTAACTGGGTACAAAATTTCACGTTTCTTACCTACTATTCGGTAGGAATTCATATTTTCTTACCATCTCTATTGTATTTTTATTACTTTATATATGTGATCGTAAAATTGTTTGAGTAATCGTAACCTGGTAAGAAATTGTTCGTATTTTTCATTTTTTATTTTTTGTTACGCTTTTTTTATTAAAAAAATCTATTGTAAGTAATATAATAATAAGAAGGTAAGAGATTATCAATTTCTTACCTTCTCCAACTCGATTGGTAGCAATTTATCAATTTCTTACTTTCTCCAACTCGTTTAGTAAGAATTTGAAAATTTCTAATATTGTACCAATTCATTTGGTAAAGAAGTCTGTATGTGTGTCCCATAATTTGGTAATAATTGTCAAGTTGTTTGGAACGAACTTTGTATGTGTGATCGTAAATTTGTAGTTGGTAAGAAATGAAAATTTCTTACCTCTAATTTTGGTAGAAATTTCAATTTCTTACCAAATTTCTACAGTAACAATAGAGTTCAATTTATTACTTTCACCAACTCGTTTCGTCAGAATTGACAATTCTAATATTTCTTACCATTCTTACTATGTTTTTTATTTTGTATGTATGATCATAAATTTGTATGTGTAACCAAAAACTTTGTAAGAAATTACGATTGTTGCATATTATTTGTACGAATTTGAATTTTTTTACCCTTCTTATATGTTATTCGTATTTCTCAATGCGTATCATGTTTATTAATTTGTATGCGTAGCTACAACTTAGTAAGAAATTTCATTATCACCTATAATTTAGTGTGAATTCATATTTTCTTACCTTCTTACTGTGTTTTATTAATTTGTATACGTGATCATAAATTTGTATGTGAGATGGTAAGCAAATTCAATTTATTACCTATTATTTGGTATAAATTCGTATTTTCTTACAATCCTTACTGTGTTTTTATGAATTTTTATGTGTGATTGTATTTGTATATGAGTTAGTAAGTAAATTCAAATTCTTATCTATTACTTAGTGTGAATTTGTTAAAATTCTTATCAAATAATTCTTATCTACAATTGGGTAAACATAGAACGAGGCAAACTCTATCTTATTCCGCCCTCTCTCTTTAATTTTATTTCCCCGCCTCTCTTAGCGACCACTCCCAAGAACCAAGAAGATGATAACAACAACATTGATGACCATTACCCAATTCCTTCACTTTCCACCACTAGCAGCGACAGTAGTACCACCATTGCCGCTAGGAAACACGAGGCGCGAGCTTCACATACCTGGAAGGAGACTGATTCCAAATCAATTTTGCAGATCTATACACAACTGAAATTCGATCTCTAAGAGTGGGGTGGTGATGGAAGAGAAAGAAGATGGAGAAGAAAAAGAGCAGAAAAAAAAAAAGAATCAAACACACACCGAAAACGCAGATCTACAATGTGCGAACAAATTATTGAAGGTGGAGAAAACCAACTTCAATTTATCTCAATTTATCACGGCAAGGGGAAGCAGAGGCGGACGGGATGGGAGATCTGAAGAAGATGAAGAAGAAAAACCCGTCGTCTGCGCAGAAACCCTAGCCCGTCGCCGC